>BPLR01000672.1:0-212464 GCA_021605095.1 Caerostris extrusa
CGTATTACGTTGGTGAAGATATTGATAACCTGGAGAGGAAGATCTTAAAACCTATATTTGGACCTCCATCAAAGAAGATGATGCTTTGTGAGTGAGCTTCGCAATAACGCCATGAAATTGCAAAAATTGTTTGGAGAAAAGGAAATGATAAATTATATAAAAATCCTGAAAGATAATTCATGGCTAGGACACAGAGAGAATGGAATGATAACATATACACAAAAATGATTTCGTGAGAAGTGCCAGGAGCCAAAAGAAAAACAGAAGACCAGAGATTGACTGATGAAGTGGAAAAGTGATCTGAAGATCTGGATCTTAACTCAAAAACAAGAGAAAATGTTGATAACGTGGGAGAGGAAGATGCTATATATTTGGACCCATCATCAAAGAGGGTGATGCTTGGAGAAGGCGCGATCACATCGTGAAAATTACAAAATTGTTTGTCAGTGTGGCAGAGAGTAAAATCAAAGAGGATTCAATGGCAGAACACATAGCAGGAAATGGAAGAAGAAGATTAAGAGAAAGCCAAGGCTAAAGAAAAAGAGAAGATCAAAGAGATGGATGAAATGGAAAAGAATATGAAGAGCTCTAAAGATCGCAAATTGGGAAACCAAAAGCCGAGAGAGACGACTTCGCAATCAGCTGTTAGGAGATCATGTTCAACATGGACTGTACTACAGAGAGTGAGTTAGTTGAAATTTTCATTAATCAAATCAATAAGAACTTATTGATTTGATTAAATCAGATGAAATCAGGGTTCATCAAATATTTTCGACCGTTTCCATTTTGCAAACTAAAGGCCGCTTCTTAATCCTAAGAAGCAAGCAAACAAACTGAAAAAATTCTTTCGACGTCACTAATATCCACACTACCAGCTTGTGAGTGTTAAATTGAAAGAAGCTGTCAAACCAGCAGATTCTTTTCCAGAAGTCTTCAATGATTTTGATCCGAAACAAAAACTGTTACCAAATTTACGGGTGGGTGGAGGTGATTATATCCCCGTGTGAAGAGCAGTATGATAGGAAAGTTTTAGATGACATGAATAGACATACATCCTTCCCTCTGTAAAAGCAAAAGTTACCAAACTCTTAACCAACGATGCCTCGGTCCGCAAATCACAAAAATCTTGCATTCTTTTATAGTGATCTAACATGAGGTAAAGTCTGCTTCCCTGAGGGTATAGACAACAGAACCTTAGTGGATGTACGTACAGTGCCTCCGACAACATTGATGTCAACCCGACTGACAACCCGATGACAAAGTGAGAGAGATCCATATCCTTGCTTTTATTATCCTCCAGTTTATTCCCTTTATTTCGTGATGTCGTCCACTGTCCCAACACCCTAAATCCTCCCTCACCGCAATTGTCTACGTCCAATCGCTGGGGAAATAGTCTTTAGTGCGGGCTGAACCCAAAGGGCAGATCACCGCTATGACTTGAGGTCTCTCACAAGATGCAAAGGCGATCGCAGCTATGAAAGGTGAATCGAGCGCTATGGGCGGCACACAACTACAAATCTTAGGAAAAAATATGAGCAAAACAAGTATTTACAGGCTTCGTAGATAGATTTTGCATCACGATGCCCATTAGTAAAACATTTGTGAAAGATTCCTTTTGTAATAAGGTAGTCTGTTTAAAAATGTTTCTAATTTAAACTGACTAGAAAGAAGCTAGTTCCTTAAATCGGTAAAAGATGCTATAGAATATTATTGCTTATACTATATGTAGTTATTTATATTATCTTTAGTTTGGTAACGCATATATCATGCAGACGAGGACCATGACAATGCAAAAAGATGGATTCTATCGATGAAAGGTATCTAGTGCCTTACTACATATACACCACAAATCTTTTTGTGCTCTTAAAAATACAGAGTAAAATAAGTATTTCAGATCGGCAGATGGATTTTTAGGATCATGATGTACCCATTAGTAAAATGTTTTGTGAAAGATTGTTGTTGCAATAGGTATGTCTGTCTAAAAAGGTTTCTAATTTAAATTGACAAGAAACAAGTTATTTATTAAATCGATAAAACATGCTATGAATATTATTGCTTATAATATGCACTTATTTATATTATCTTTAGTTTGGCTTGAACCTAATAGATCATCAGACGAGGACCATAACAATGCAAAAGGTGGATTGCAGCGCTGAAAGGTATCTAGTGCCTTAATAGTGCGTGCAACTACAAATCTTGGGCTTTTAAAAATGAGTAAAAATAAGTATTTACAGCTTCAGTAGATGGATTTCAGGATCACGATGCCTATTAGAAAACGTTTGTGAAAGATTGCTGTTGCAATAGAATGTCTGCTGTCTAAAAAGGTTTCTAATTTAAATTGACAAGAAACAAGTTATTTATTAAATCGATAAAACATGCTATGGAATATTATTTTATACTATATGTAACTATTTATATTATCTTTAGTTTGTTTGAACCCATAGATCATGCAGACGAGGACCATAACAATGCAAAAAGGTGGATTACAGCTATGAAAGGTATTTAGTGCCTTGGCCATTGTACACAACTACAAATCTTTAGGCTCCTTTTAAAATCTGATATGTAAATACTTATTTTACTATCATTAGATGGATTTCAGATCACGATGTTTATTAGTAAAACATTTGTGAAAGATTACTTTTGCACAAGGAAGTTTGCCTAAAATTGTTTCATTAAAATTAACAAGAGCCTCATTTTTTATTATAAATCAGCAAAACATGCTATGGAATAGTATCGCCAGTAGTATACATGTGATATTTATACTTTACTAACAAATTGCAATCAGCAGAAGTTTAAACCTAATGATACGAAATAATGAAGCTTGAATATATTATGTATGTATAGGTACCTCAAAATTCAAGCAAGAATCAATGCTTTAATAAAGAATACAAGATGATTTGTTTTGGGAAACAATGTGGTATTCTCAATCCCCTCCCCCAGAACAGTAACTTTAAAGGTGCATTTTGAAGAAATATAAGCAGCTCTTTCATTACCAAATATAGCACAACTACAAATCTTTAGGCTCTTAAAATATGAGCAAAATAAGTATTTACAGATCAGTAGATGGATTTGGGATCACGATGCTTATTAGTAAAATATGTGGGAAAGATTGCTTTGCACAAGAAATCTGTCTAAAAGGTTTCTAATTAAAATAAAGAACGAAGTTATTTATTAAACAGGTAAAAACATGTTATGGAATATTATTGCTTTGTAGTATATGTGGTTATTTATACTTCAATAACAAATTGCAATTGTAAAGAAACAGTTTAGACCTAATGAAAATAAAGAAGATGCTAGCATTGTATTGAATTATATATTATCTATATCTTTTTGATATCCTATACAATGATTTTGATCTTTTTCGACATCCATACATATATGGTGACATTTAATTTATGGGCATCCTATATAGTATATAGGGTGTCCAAAAATTCACGCAAAGTAGTAATGTTTCAATAAAGGTCCCCTCCCCCCACCACCGATAAAAAGTTTAAAGGAGCATTTTTGAAGTGAAATAATCAGCTCTTTCACTAACAAATATTCTAGACTATTTAGGATGTTTAGGAATTCAAATCTAGCTTAAATTTGAAACACATTTTGGTACTCACTTACACTCTCTCTCTCTCATATATATATATATATATATATAAGGGGGAGAGGGTGTCTCAAAAATTCACGCCAGATTTGAATTCCTAAACATCCTAAATAGTCTGGAATATTTGGTAAAGAAAGAGCTGATTATTTCACTTTTAAAATAAACCTTAAACTTGGTATTTGGGTAGGAAGTGCATACCAAATTGTTTCCTGTAACAAATACACACACTATATATATTACAGAGAGAGATTCAGTTTAATTAAATTCTTAAAAATTATGCATACCATTTTAGTTAATTACATGAATGCTGTGTTTTAAATTAAATGTCAGCAGACATTGTATAATTGAAATATTTTAATTTATACTAAAAATGTATCTTATTAACTTATTTTCGTCAGATGCTTAAAAAATCAATAGTTCTAGAAATTCAAATCCAGTTATTTAAAGTAATTTCCATCAAAATTGAATTTGGTGAATTTGAATTATTTTATTATTTTTTAAACAAAATCTGCATAAACAGATATTTTAAATTATCAAGTATTACACTTCATTTAAAGTCTGTCGAAGTATTTTGTAACGTACTCTTAAACGTACATAATTCTATGTTTATATCAAAACGATATTTAGAATCTATACATTGAAGCAACTTTTAAATGATTTTACATTTATCTTAAAAATATTTGTACTACATTACAGAGTTTTTTAGGATTCTGCAGATTGAGAATCCAGCCAGAATGATACACGGAAAAAATCAGAAAGGGGAAATATATTTTTATTTCTACTGTATATCATAACTAAAAAAAGAGGTATAGTGCAACGTTTTTAAAATTCGTTCTGGTATGTATTACATTCATATATTGCTATTAAATATTTATGTGTTATTAAATTATATTTATCTTATTGTTATTATTATTTATTAATATCATTTAAAAAAGGAAAATGATTTAATGCATCATTACAATAACTGTAATTACACAATATAATTCTGAATAAAATATTAAGTAAATCAGTATTTGAATTTAAATACAGTTAATTAGTATTTCGAACTTATTGGTTATGTAAATAAAAATATAATCAATTGTTTGTTTTCTTAAAATTAATTAAATTTTCTTAGTTGAAAAAAATATTTCAGTTAAAAAATATTTTCATTCAATGCTTGAGAGGTTACAATTATTTTTAGACAAAATGGAAGTTTTTACTACTTTTAGAAAAAAATGCATCGTCATAATCATTACATTACAATCTACATTTATTTTATATCAGACAATATAAAAATTCATCATATAATAGAAATATAGAAATATTTTTAATGAAAATAGGAATAATTGAAAAAAAAATGTTTAACGAGTGACATGAAAGCAATCAAACAAAAAATAGTTCAGTAGTTTTGACAAAACATTAAGAAACACAAATTGCAATAAATACATATATTTTTTAATTACACAAAAGTCATCCATTAAACTTTTCTGAACATTTTTTTTCCAGAAAAGTCTGTAAATCAACAATTTAAAAATAATGAGATACAAAACTCATTATATCTTCCTTTCAACTGAAAGCAAAATTAATCCCCAAAAAAAAAGAGTTCTTTTACCACAAATTCTATAAAAAAAAATACGAATGGTTTCTCATCAAAACATTTTTATTCGTTTTGACATTTATTGAGTGCTGAGAAAAAGAGTCAAAATAAATGGAAATACTTAGATAAATTATAGAAGTCTGTGTAGGTGGAGTAGAAAGAGCGTGGTCCTTTTGTGGTTAACGGAACTTGGTGTTCTTCGCGACATATGGTTTTGAGAACCTTTGTCCAGGGCAATTCCTTCATTATTGTTATTACTGGGTGGCAGAGCGGTCAGCGCGAAGGAAACTGGACTAAGTGCGGACTGGATAAGATTTTGAATCTGTTTTGACCATTGCTTTTCATCCATTGAAATTCACTCAGTTCATCAAATTATGAAAACGTTGAGAGAATAGTTTATTCAGCACTAATATCATTTGAATTTGATAATTATTTACTTGAGGTGAATCTATAGAAAATTTTCTATTTTTATTCTCTAAAATTTTATAAATAAATCAGTATTCTTTATAATAATTATATGTAATAAAGATTTCATTTAAAAGATTTCATTTATTATTTATTTTATTTTATTTGTGCTTGTGAAGCATCTTTTTTACTTAAAATACTTTATCTTAGGAAAATTAAAAAAAAAAAAAAAAAAATGTTTCAGATGTATATTTTCAATTTTCAGTTTCAGCCCTTTCAAGAACAATTATTCAATAGTTTTGTTGATTTAAAAATATTGATATAGGTTGACACTGAGATATTAGTAATACTACTGTGATAAGTACTGCGATATATTATAAGTTTTAAATATTAGATTATGTAATAAATATATGCATGTCTATGAAATAAATCATGAAAATAAATAATGCTGTAGATTATGAAATCTTGAAAATAATTCACGACTGTACATCATGAATTAAATGAATTTTACATATGAAAATAGATACAATCGAGGTTCAATTTAAAATAAAAACTATGAAAAATTACAGTTTTAATATATAAATATTTTTATTATTTTTAAATTTCAATTTCAATCAATGCTATATTTGTAGCTAGTACCCCGTTTTAGTAATTTGTGTAGGATTTATAGTGTTATGGTTGCTCATTAGCTACTCATTCATAAAATTTTGAATTTCAATACAATGCCATCTTCATCTCATAAGAGATGCGACTGTAATGATGACAAAAATGATGTGTGACAAAAAATGATGAAATTCTAATTTCTTCTTTTTATTATGCATATTTTTAAAGATAATTAATAGTTTGTTATGAAATATTAGGCAACAATTGAACACATATTAAAAATAAAACATTAATTAAAGAATCAAAATAAACATGCACAGCGAATTTCATGTACATATAAAAAATATACTATATATACTATAATTCTATATTTGGGAATTTCTTTTTCAAATCTAGCTTTAAAAAGTATTTCTGAATTTTAAAAGTAATATAACGATACATAAATAAATTTGAAAATCGGTATCAAAGGAAATTTAAAATAAAGATTAAAATTAGGTACAAAAACTACTCGATGAAAGACATGGAATACATAACAACATTGCAAATGATACTAACAATTGCGCCTAAAGGAAATGATAAATTAGTCAACAAAGCAAATTTAAAAAGCATTAGTACTTCAGGAGCAATGCTTAACCAAATTAAAATAAACTGTCTTCTCTTGGAAAATTAATCGTGCCTTCTTACCGAGTTTCAATTACCCTCCAAAAATTAAAGTAAAGTTGCCTTTTAAACCACCACTTGTCCAACCGACCATGCTTCAGATAGCAGCATGAAAAGCTCTCATCCCAAATAAAAATTCTCAGACAGAAGGATATTATTTCATCAATCCAACAACGATAGAACCAGAAATGCCATCTCCAAATTATTATTATCTTCTGTTCGCCGTGCCATCAACAAAAGGAATCATTATTACCAGAACCCAAGTGGTTGGGTTTAAAAACATGTGAAAGAACCAACCCTTGTTTGCGGACGAAATCATCAGGGACCCTTGAAACCAGTGTTCCCCTAAAAGTGCTTGTATACAAGCCTAAAAATTGTTGTCGAGCATATCCATTGAAACAGTATTTAGGAAAAGAATAGGAAGCCTAGTCCTTACACTAGTACATTTCCTTCAGTTGCTTCTTTGTCCGAAAGTTTTTGCTCAGGGAGTCGATAGAAATTGGAGACCCTTCTGTAAACCAAAGATTCTTATGTTTGTGGAAGGAATAGATTTATCGTTATAGTTTAGAGAAGAAACGGTTTTTTTGTAGTAAGAAATCATAAACTTTTATAGGGTTCCAGTCTTTGGAGGAGAACAATAACAGAGACAAAAAGTATGCCAATAAAAGGAAGGGATGGCAGTAAATATGTAAACAGTAATAAAAGAACGTAAATAGAAGTAAATTGTTCAATATTTGAAGTTGAAAAAAATTTTCTTTGGACCCTGGGTGTTTGTTTGAAAGTATGCCAGGTTGGCATATTATCAAATATCTGTCGTTGTTTGAGATCGTTTTCTAAAAGTTTATTATGTAATTTTTAGTAGCAGTTTTCAAATGATCAGAAGCTTAGCAGTTTTTATTTTCCATAAAGAAAATGGCTAAAAAAAATATTCTAAGCGACATTTTTATTACGTATTTATGTGTCTCTGGAGCAATTTTAGTCTCACCAACTTAAAATTAATAGCAGAATATTTTTCTTCCATAAGTACAAGTTTATTATTTGTTACATTGAACATAAATGTCATACCATTGATATAATGTAACTGCTTTCATGGCGCCTGTATTTTCTTAAAGTAGAAATTAAATAATGAAATTATGTTTTAAAGGAACATTTTATTAAAAGAATATAAAATATTTTGGTGAGAAGCTAAGAGAAATTTTCTTTTAGAAAGCAACGAACTGTTTAGTTTATTTAATGTAATTATGGAGCCATAATGTGTCTACATATACGTACATAATAATCATAAAAATTTATAAAATTGCATTTTTTAAATAATGTTGTCTATAAGATGGAAATTGCATGAAATTTCCGAAAAAATTAAATATTTTCTAATATAAAGTTTTCCAGATTTTTTTTTTAAATTTTCAAAGAAAAATAATTTAGACAATATTTCGTTCAATAATAATTAGTAATAATAATAATTTAGTAAGATTGTAGGAATAAAAATAGCAACAATAATTTTTATAAAATTGAAGAAATAATAATAAGAATAGTTTAGTAAAATTGAATGAATAAGAATCATAAATATTATTCTTATTCATTATACTAAACTATTATTATTATTATTTCTTCAATTTTATAAAAATTATTTTGCCTGCATGTATTTTCTTAAACTACGACAATTTAATGAACAATTGGTTTTTAATGAGTAACAATTACAATTGTTGCACTTTCAAAAGAATTAAAAAAACGAAACTAACAATTGATTTAACAATTAACAATTGATATTAAAGAACTGAAAATTTGATTGTAAAAGAATTATGTCAAAATATTTAGATATAAAATTGTTTAACTGTACGCTGCAATAATACACATTCCTTTCTTTTATGTTTGCTTGACATCTTCTACTCCTGAAGTTTAGATCTTAAAAAATTATAGCTTAAATTTGTTTGAGATAAAAAAAAAAAAATTACCATCGGATTTTTTTTATTTTAAAATTTAAAAAAATAAAATCTTATTAAAGAAAATATAAATATAGAATAATACCAAATCTTGTTAAATAGATTTAAAGTGATGAATTTAAGACTAAAATAAAATAAAAAATATTATAAACAATTTATCAGCTAAAAAACATGACCTTTAAAATATATCAATACGTCTCCATAATGGAAATTCCCTAATGCAACTCTCAGTCAGTGGATTAATAATTTTATGCAGAAAACAATGCACTTAAAATAGCTTGTTTGTATGACTATTAAAGAATTGGAAAAGTCCCAAATTTGAATCCCTCGATAACGAATAATATTATTGTTTGAGTCTGTTATCATTAGATGTGTCCACTAATAATTCTTTGTTAAGATTGAAAACAATTACAGTAGTCTAATTTCCAAATATTTCTCTCGAAGGAGAGATATTGAATTAAAGTTGTGTATTTCATTATAAAATGAATTTACAGAAAAGATGCCATTTAATGAAACTAATGTTCTTGTAAAATTATTTAATTAAATGATCTTGAAATATCGATTATTTTTATAAATGGATGCACATGAAACTATTTAATAAATAATGTTTTGATAAAAATATTAATTAGATAATGAAATTATTTTCTGCTAGTTTGCATAATTCAGCAGTAATTTAAACAATGTGCCAGGGGACAGGTAGACATGGGATATAAACCAGAAAACCCCTTTCCTTTCGAAAACAGATGATCCAATATTACATGCTACAGCCTTTCCTGTTTTTGATAACTGTAACTGCAACACAGACAACCTACGTACTCATACATTCTAATTACATATTCCATCACGAGGCCATGATCTTTGTTGTTTTATTCTGTGTTCTTAAAATGAATAATAGTATTTTACTAATAATTAGTCCACGGTTGTGTATTGCTTTTTTTTGTGTGGATGCATTACACTTTAACTATATTGAGAAATGAAATTGCCCTACTCTCGGGACTAAGTAGTAACTTACGGCCGCTGGTGAGCATCAAGGTTGAGGTTCATTCTGATAGAGGCATTGTTGCGGACTGTTTCAAAAACGAGAAGACTCGACGACGTTTGTGATGTTTTTGTTAGTAAAACTATCTGGTGGGAAGTTTCCGGGTTTTCTCCTAAGAGATACTCAAATGTGGTAGTTCCCCTAAGGAGTAGGACCTCAATAAGGCACTTCCCTCCTTATTAAGCAAATCGGAGTCAAGTCTGTTTTCTATAGGTGGTCCATCATAACAGAAGCTGTCCCCTTTCCGTCCATCCATGAGTAGTCTACTCTTAGGGGCTGGACACAGAGGATTAGTCACAACAACAACAATTTCCGAAAATATTTTAACTACTGTTACTTTATGAACTTTTTTTGATTTTTGGAATGTAAGTACTATTTTTATTATATTCCTGAATTTTTTTTTATATATATATATATACATACATATATATATATATTACACTCAAGAGCCAAAACATTATGACCACCTGTCAATAACGAGTTGGCCCACCTTTGAGCGCAACACAGCTTCAACCCGTCTTGGCATGGATTAATACCACCACTTAATGCCAGTTAAATACCACTTCCACCTGATCCTGATCACGTCATCCAGGCGAGTTCATTGCAAAATGTAGGGGTGGACATAATTTTTGGCTCTTGAGCTATACACATATTATATATATATATATATATATATATATATATATATATATATATATATATATATATAGAGAGAGAGAGAGAGAGAGAGAGAGAGTGAGATAAATGGATATCTCGACACTGTCTCAAAAAACGAAAAGAATCGGGGCATTTGTGTTGTGATGTTATCATTTTGTCTTGTTTAGTCAAACTACGTGGAGGGAGTTTTCCGGTTTTCTCCCATACGATACGCAAATACGATAGTTCCCTCTAAAAAGATCAGCCGGTGGGAAATTCACTCTTTCTTCAACGATTCGGAGTCAAGTTAGTTTCTACCTATGGGTGCCTCATCACAAAAGAATGCCATTTTTCCTACCATCCCTGGATGGACTACTCAATAGGGTGTCCGGACGATTAATCACAGCATACAACATGTGTTTATAATATGTATGGATTTAAAAAAAATATTATTGGAAAATATTAATTATAATATGCAAATAAATACATTGATTATTTAAAAAAATCGATCTAAAATTTATTTAAAAGTATTTTATAATCCAAACGGTATAAAAACGAATACATACAACAAAAATAATGAAATTAAAAAAAAGAAATGAATAAAAATTGGATTATATGGTCTGTTACTTTCCGATTAAATTCAATTCATCAACTTGAAACACTTAAGTACTAAAATACATATTCTATTTAAATACCAAACAAAATAAAAAGAGACACAGATGAAACTTAACTGACAAAAATGTCACAGTCATTTTCATCAAAGTATTTAAAAAACTGAGACTTCCCTCTTCATAATACATTTAAGACTAAACTTTAAATGCAAAGATTAAGAAAATTTTTCAAAGGTGATTATGAATTAATGACAAAAATGTAATTTTAACAGTTAAAAATAAACGGGGGCACCATTTTAAGAGAAAGTCTCGGATAATTTTCGTCAGCAGAATTTTCAACTTTATTGGAAAGAACAACTATATAAATGTAATACACTTTTAATGCTTCAAAAAAGCTTCTTCTGATGACTTCTATTCCACTCCCCTGTATTCAGGACTTATCGTTATAACTCCATTATTTTGATCCACGAGACCAGGGAATCTAGTACTTATGAGCGTCCCTTTTTTTTTTTTTTTTTTTTTTTTGTTCTATTTTTCAACTTGATGGGAAAGGATTACAAGTAAAAGGCAAAAGAAGTACACGGTCCTTAAAAGTTGGATTGAGTTGAAAAGAGCTTTGCACACTCAATATGATGGCATTAGCTTTTTTTTTTTTTTTATTTTATTGTAAGGTAATATTTTTCCGTGAAAGCTTTGAACTTTTCGCTAAGTTTCCAGCTCCATCTTGCTACGTTGTCTTTAACGTTGGTGTAAAAGCTTTTCAAATGTATCTCATAAATTGCGGGTCTTAAACAGAGCGTGATAAAAATTTCTTGGATTGAAGTAATCGAATTGGCCCTGAATTGACAAATGTTTAGTTATGTCTCTAAAGTTCCCACATTTAACAAGATATTCTGCCAAGAAATGATATTATTCTAGCTATAAGAATCATAAATTCGAGGCTAATTAAATGGCAGTGAATGGCAGATATGTCAGAGGCAGATATTTCGATCGTATTACATGTTAAATCACAAATAGAGACTTTGCTTTTCTCCAATGTCTTTAATTCGGAATATAATTTCAAAGGTATGTCATACAGAGTGACAAAAATTTTGTGGATTAAAGTATTCGAATTAGCACTGAATTGACAAATATTTAGTTATGTCTGCAAATTCCCACATATAACAAGATATTCTGCCAAGAAAATATATTGTATATATCTGTATATTCCCCCATATAACAAGATATTCTGCCAAGGAAGATATTACTGTAGTTATAAGAGAAATAAATTCGAGGCTAATTAAATGCTATAACTATTGTAAAGGAAATATAAACGCCAAAAGTGACAGATATATCGATCGCAATACATGATAAATAACGAATAACCTTTTCGTTAACTCTAGTTTACTACAATGTCTTTAATTTGGTGTATAATTTCAAAAGTGTGCCATACTGGACATGATAAAAAGTTCTTGCATTGAAGTAATCGAATTGGCATTGAATTGACAAATGTTTAGTTATGTCTGCAAATTCCCACATATAGCAAGATATTCTGCCAAAAAAAGATACTATTCTAGGTATAAATATCATAAATTCGAGGCTAATTAAATGCTATAACATTTTACGAAATTTATAAGACAGATATGTCGATTACATTACATGATAAATCACGATTAGCTTTTTCATTAATTTTGGTTTATTCCAATTTCAAATGTTTAAAAAAAATGTACGTCCTAAATTGTGGATTTTAAATAGAGTAGGATAAAAATTCTTGGTTTAGTGTAAATGAAATTGGCACTGAATTCATAGATATTATATGTTGAAATTTACAGACATAATATAACAAGATATTCTTTAAAAAAACATTATTGTAGTTATAAGATAAGATATTATTGTACCATAAATTCGACGCTAATTAAATGTTATAACAATTTTAGGAGAAATATAAACGCAGATAGTGACAGATATGTCGAGCACATTACGTGGTAAATCACGAATAGTTTCTTCGTTAACTTTGGTTTATTACATTATCTTTAATTGGGTGTATAATTTCAAAGGTATTCCATACAGAGCGTGATAAAAATTCTTGGATTGAAGTAATTGAATTGGCCCTGAATTGGCAAATGTTTAGTTATGTCTATAAATTCCCACATATAAAAAGATATTCTGCCAAGAAAAGGTATTATTGTAGCTATAAGTATCATAAATTCGAGGCTAATTAAATGCTATAACTATTGTAAAGGAAATATAAATGACAAGAGTAGCGGATATGTCGATAGAATTACATGATAAATCACGAATAGCATTTTGATTAACTTTGATTTATGACATTTTCTTTAATTCGGTGTACAATTTCAAATGTATGGGAAAAATTGTGGATTTTAAACTGAACGTGATAAAAATTCTAGGATTGAAGAAATTGGCTCTGAATTGACAAATCTTTAGTTGTGCCTGTAAATTATTCCGTTTATATAACAATATGTTCCAGAAAAACAATATAAAAATCATCAGCTCAAGACTTTTTAAATGCTGAAAGATTTACAACACATATGTAAATTTGTCACAAGTGTTTTATAAGTTAATTTCAATAAATGCTCAGTTACAAATAGTTTTTTTTGGTTGAATACTAATAAAACTGAAGCACACAAATAGTGCTTCTTATTGTATTTGCATCATATTTGTTCGCAATTTTTCTTTCAAATCTTCAGAATGCATTATCCAATACCAATATGAATTGTGAACTGAATTAAATACTAATGCACACAAAAGTAAAACACATTTCCCTTCAAATAGTTTCAATATTCATACTTTCTAATAAGTTCCTTATTTTATTTTTTATATCATATTTGTTCACAATTTTCTTCAAATCTTCAGAATGCATTATTCAATACCAATATGAATTGTTGAATTGAATACTAATGAAAGTAAAATACACAAATAGTTTCATTCATATTTTCATTAGTGCCTTATTTTATTTACATCATAATTGTTCACAATTTTCTTTCAAATCTTTAGAATGGATTATTCAATACCAATATGAATTGTTGAATTAATATTTAAATGTGAGAGCTTAAGTAAAAAAAAATCTTATCTCTTTCAATCTAGAATAATCATGAACTAACAATTAACAACTTACTTAAGTTCGAAGGTAAATAAGCTTGAAGAAGAATTTCGAAAATAAATAATCATATTACTTATACGAAGAAAAGGAAAAAAAAAATATATAAATATATTTATCGCGTCCTTTCAAATTGGATTAACGTACTTTATTAATCGGATCTTTTACTAAAATCGATAAGGAAGATAAAACATTGATGTTCAATTACTGAATGTGAATATTGATTATTTGGATTAGGTATACATCAAAATGGCTTCGTGATATAATGAATACATTAAATTATACTTTTTGCTGATAAACATTTTGTTGTGCTTAAAATGACTCTCTGGATTTGTTTGGCTTTAACAATATAAATAATACTGCTTCATGTTAAATTTGAATCTCAGATTTAATTTTCAGAAATAGTGTAAATGCATTAAGCTGGTCACTACTGCTTGAACATTTTTTTTTGAAAATAAAGTAATTATTCTCAATTTTTTAAAAGAAAAGAAATATGTGAATGATTTTAGCAATCAATTAGTATAATCAATTTAAAATAGAATGAAAAAAAAGGTATTTATAAATAATTTATTTCGTCTTTTTACATATTAGCATCATATGATAGAGAAAATAGAAAAGTAGAAAATAGCAAGAATATAATTTATATGCAATTGATGTTGACAACTTGAAAATTAAACAGTTTAAAACATATTTTAACACTCTTTTAAGAGTATTAACACATTTCCAAAGAATATATCTTTTTTTTTTTTTTTTTTTAATTTAAACTTTTCTTTGAACAGAAGTCCATTTGTTTTGCTTTTTTTTTTTATAGCATTTTTAATATTTACTGAAAAATATTCAAACATTAAAAAAATTTTGACATATTTATTCACCATTATATGCATAAATTTGTTAATATAATATAAACACATTTGTTTTATATTAGATATATGCATATAAAGGAATTTTTTTTTAAGATCCAGAATAGAGTCAGATCAAACAACATTCCCCCTTAAAAATTTTCATTTGGTATTTTTTTTTTTCCTCTTTTAATTCTTTTTTTTTTTTTCCTGAAACTCTTGTAAATTTGTAAAAAATATTTACAATTACAATTAAAATTATAAAGAAAAGTTTGGTAAAAAGTTATAGATAAGAAAAATTTGGTCATTACAAATGTAAGGTGAAATTTGGTACAGTTGTAAACAGTAAATCCCTTTTCTCGTCAATTGTCAACATTCTCAATTTATACGTATATTTACAATTAGATTGATTTAAAAGTTTATTGATCAATTTAATATAAAATTAATGATGTAAATATTACAAATTGTCTAATATCTTTTTCCATATTCAATATATTTACCATAATAAGCTTTGTTTACCATTTTTTCCTTGGTACATTGGGTTGCGCATAAGGAGATTCTATTGATGTATTAAATTAAAAAAAAAAAGTCATATAAATCATGAGTTTCTTTTCCTGCTTTTATTTAAAAGTGGTAGTTTTCATTTTTTTTTTTTCTTTTTAACGATTGATGAGAACCACCAATCATATCTTTAAAAAATATACAAAAAAAAAAAAAAAACCCCACATCTATGAAATCTTTGATATGACTCCTTCATTACGATCCATCAATTTAACCAATTTCTAAAGCAACATCAACTCTCCCCCATTGCACATTTTTTCTACTTTATTTTCCACTTACGACACTCCAATGGAAAAACTCTAAAGAAACCCAATGCCGTGGAACCCACGAAGGGGTCCCCACACACTTTTATCTCCAAAATCATTTGCAGTACTTCTAAAAGAAGGAAGGAAGGGCAAAAAAAAAAAAAAAAAAAAGAAAAGAAGCCTTCCCACTCCCGGAGGCACCAGTGCGTAATATCACGAGATGAATTCATTTCCACCACCCTCTGGATTGACAATTGACTGATGCATGGCGGAAGCCTTACCAGAACCTCACCCCACCCCCACATAAAAAACCAGAAGGGGGCATGGTCATGACTCACGAATTCAATGACTTTTTACACCACCCCCTCTGCTTTGGAGCAGCGTAAATATCGTAAGAAGTTCAAGGGGTACCATGTCTTGATGAATGTAGTATGCATACAGATGTATGTATTCGTGTAGCCTTTGTGTCGGAATGGTTGGATTGATTAGCATTGGCGGTCTTTATGAAAAAAAGCGTGCGAGTTATTAGATTCTACAATGTACGCCACGCGAGTTAGTGAATGGGGTGGATAAAAAATGGCTTGGGGTGATGTCATGGGATGTCCACAGGGGGTGGGCCTTGAGGGTGAAAATTGGATCACGTGATCGAATTTGTTACGGCGTGAGTTTACAAAACCCTCCAACATGGGGGGAAAGGATGTGAGATATTGTATACAATTGAGTAGGATCCTTTTTTTTTTTTTTTTTTTTTTAATCTTCCAACACTCCACCCTCTTAATCAGGCTGCCTGGATCGTGTTGTATTACACAGCTGTTTCGAGATCCGGTGCTGCACAAGGTTGTAGGACTTTAGAAATATGCTACTTTATGCAAGAGCTTTTTTTTTTGGGTGGGATGATGAAGGAAATATAATTAATTATCTATTTTTTTCAAAAAAAGAATTTGATAATGAATTACTAATTTGGAAAAAAAATTAAAACAAATAAATTTTATTATAATAAATTCAAATTTTATGCACGTAAATAATTGCTTTCGGATAATGTAAAAATTAAATCTTTACCAACAATACAAAATAACAAATGCACTTTATTAAAGAATTCCGTTATAAATCTACAGTTTATGACCTAAAAAAAAAAATCATTTGAATCATTTGACATAAAAAATTTATATATGATTTCATGTGAAAGCACCAAAGTTCACCACATTATGAAATTACCATTTATTGATACAAAACGGATGCTAAAGTCAGTATGATTCTAACTTATGCTAAGATATCATCACGGATTGCAATAATGATTAATAATAATACTACAGTATAACTGCTGTAACACTAGTTATACAAGTTAAGTATTTAGGTGTTTCATAAACAAAATCTTAACCTTACATTTGATGGAAACAAATCTTCTATGCAGCAAATCACATTCATAGTATAATTTGAGTGTTTTTACCTCAGAGGTTCTCTATTTTAGAAGAAATTTTTACTTGATGATATCTTTAAAAAATTTGTTTGCTGTCCCCGGACATTTTTAAAATTTAACTACAACTATTATTTACGTTACTATTACAAAACATTTTTTGATCAACAATTAGTTATTCAGAGACATCCAATCAGAGACAATATATTGTGTCGTTTTCATTGAATGAAGTATGTATTTAAGTACTTTTATATTAATACTTAAAACCTATTTTATGTTTGAAGAAGCAAACTTTTTCATTCACATAAAGGATATTTAAGGAATTACAGAACAATTTACATAGACTATTCCAAGCATATTATAAATTATTGACATGGTATTCAAAGAACATTATAGAGCTGTTCACATAACTATACACATAAAGGATTATTCTAAGGACATTATAGATATATTCCCACAAAGAACTATTCATATAAGGAATTATTCACAGAAAAGACTATCCCTAAAGACATTATAGATATATTCCCATAAAGGACTATTAAGGACATTTTGCTAATATATTTCACTCTTATTATAGATAATATTCACACCTTAAAAGGGCTTATTCTAAAGATTATCATTATAGATATATTCCCATAAAGGACCTTTAAAAGGGCATTATAGATATATTCTTATATACACATCATTATAACATTATAGATATATTCCCATAAAGGACCTTTTAAAAGGGCATTATAGATATATTCTCATATTCTAAGGATTATAAGGGTGATTATAGATATATTCCATAAAGAACTATTCTAAGGACGAAATATATTCATATAAAGAAATTCTTATCTGAAGGACGAAAATATATTCACATAAAGAACTATTCTAAGGACGAAATATATCCACTTATTCTAAAAAATCTAAAAACTCCTCACATAAATGACTACTAAAGGATATTATAGAACTATTAAAATATTCCATTTAAAAAAAATCAAATCAATTCGGAATTATTTTCTATAAATTATTTGGAAAATTCAAAAGCATGACTTTAAACGTCGTGAAACAAAACTAAATATTTTGGACTATTTAATTACTGTTTGGTTTCAAAAACAGGACAAACATATATTTGGTACAAAACATCAAAAGATTTAAATAAAAATACAAAATTGATATAAATGTTAGAACACCAACTAGAAAGCAAAGAAACAAGACAATGATTTCTTCTTTTCAGCCAACAACGATTTCGTAGAAACCTTTGTAAAATTTATTCATATGGAAATGTCTTATGAATCGTGATTCATTGTGACATTTACTACAGCGTCACAGGCAATGTCACGATAAATCAATCGTTGGAAGACCTAAAAGAAACAGCCGGAGATTCGTTAGCAAAAAAGGGATTTGGCAGCGTTTTGATTCGGGGATTCCGGTATTCAAGGAAAAATGGGCCTTATCTATCGCTTCTCAGACGGGGCTCTGGATATATTCAAAGCTTTTAAAGTATGAAAAGTCGCCAATATCTTCGAATAAAAGAGGGAAATAAACCGCCAAACGGGCCGGAAAATGTAATGCAATGGAACAGCTGAGATCGAACCCAATCATTCCGCCTACCCCCATGGAATCGATTACGATTCCAAAGAAATAAATGGTAAAAAAATAAAAAGTAGAGTTTCGAATAAATAACCATCAAAAAATTTTCTTCTGTATCGAACTAAAAATTTCACGATTCACAGCTCTTCATTCCTAACAGGATTTTCAGTATGGCAGGGGGAATAAAAAATGCAAAAAGCCTACGCATTTTAAACATAATAGTGAAAAAGATTTTTTTGAATCGATACGGAAATCGATACATTCATACGAAAGTGACGCGGGTATAATAGAAGATCTATGGCCAACCGAGATGTGGCCGACTATCGAGTTCTTTTGAAAATCCGTCGTTTTTTCTTGTTGGCGTCTTGATTTTGGGTGTATTTTATTGTTCGAGCTGTCATGAATTTCGAAGGGTTTTAATTTCGACTCTCATCGATTTTGAATGTCGATATTCGAAATTGTATTCACTTTGCTGTATTTGTATCGTTCTTCATTTCTGTTCCCGCTGATTCTTCTTGAATATGAATGCGCAAAATCTGCATTGGATTTCGCTTAGTGTTTGGAATGGTCAGTATGAAAGAATCTGAAATCAATACATACGAGAATGTCTGCAGATATCATAAAAAGTATTGGATATTAGGAGTTAATCTCTCTGTTGATATGTAAAGGCAAAAGATTTCTTGGTGTGTAATTTCTAAAACTTAAAAAACTGTTACACATAGAAGTTCAATTTTTTTTTCTGAATTTTTTTTTTTTTGATTTTTTACCAGACGAGTAAGAAAATTGTGAAAAATCAAATTAGTTTCGTTTTCAATAAAATAAAAACTTTTTACTTATTGAAACAAATCATTACATTGTTGTACCAAGGAATGGTAAGGCTTTTTTATGCATAAATTTTAAAATTCAAATATTCTGATGTAGAATATGCGCTAAAAAGCATTATTATTTTTTTAATTTAGGTATTTTCATTAAGAAATTAATTACTGACATTATTTAAAAGTAACTTAATTTGTTTTAATTAAGAAATTGTTAAAAAACATGAATATTTCAATTTAGTTTTCTTATGTTTTATAACAATACCATTCTATGGGACATCTAGGTAATGATTTGTTTTTAACTTAATGAAATAAAAGAATTAATTTAATTAATTATGAACAAACAAAATAAATTTTTGCAAAATTAAACCAAGATGATCTGATATTCTTAGCATGATGATGAAGGATTAAAAACTATTATTATTTCTTTAGAAATAAATTAATATTTTATAATTTTTAATGTGTAATTGTAATTAATATTTTATTTATTAAAATTAATTGAATTAGTTGTGTGTGTAAATAAAGCTGTGTATTCTCCATCCTTTGCCTCAAGTATCTCAACCCAACCACACCCAGTTAAAATCCGGTTGTCCTCTCTGCACACTACAGGCTTTCAATCTACGTATTTGGTATCTGTAAATTGTTTTTATCAATTGGACACAAATCTGAGCTTTACATTTCATGCTTTAGCAATCTGCACCTGAAATTAACCCGTTTCCTGTCACATCATTTTCGATATTACATTCCAACATACATATTTTGATGGTTACTCATTTTACTCACTTTAACTACTCGTTTTTAAAGTTTACTGAATATTGCACAAAGAAAAAAACACCGTCAAGATTTGTTTCGATGTGTGTGAATGAAAGAAAAGCCATGTCCACATGTACCAACATAAACCCTGTATCTTTATATGCACAACTTTCAAAAACTTATATACGCTTACTTACTTTCGGTTAGAAATTTGTATTGTTTGGATGCATTTTGTTTAGTACTGATATGCAAATTTTCTTAGTTTTGAACAACGTATATTGCTATCTATCTATAAAGTTAATAATAGTTGTTCTACATTAAAGAAAGAAAGTATTACACTTCCAAAAACTTTACCAGAAACACTAACCAGTTTGATTGACTGTACAGAAACCTATACTAGAAACTTTTACAGCATAATAGCTATTTGAATAGTAGAGTTGAGATCGCCTTTATTTTAAATCTTCTTCAGGATCTGTAAAAACAAAAAGATTTATTTTTCAATTGCATGCATACAAATGCCAAAACTTCCTGTTACAAAAAAAAAAAAAAAAAAAAAAATGTTTTTGCATGGAATGTTTTACGAAACTTTAGTTCCTCTCCCAAATCTTCCTCCAATTGATAAGTTCAGAGGACATACTCTGACAAACCTAATCTGAATGTGAAGGAAGATGCCACTACAGTTGAAATCCCTTATCTGTAAAAATACCTTTTCCCATTTCCAGGGATATATAGGCGTGAAAAAAAATCTAACCAAGCCCCATTCTGATTCGTTCAATTCAAAATTTTCGATTCGCTCTTTTTTTTTTTTTTTTTTTTTTTTAGTTTACTTGTTCATTTTCTTTGCACATACGAGCCCTTTAAATTCGTTCATTAGCATTCAAACTTTCGGCTTAGAAGTGGAGTCCTTTTCTACGAAACTATAATTATCTTCCTCTTTTTAAAATGTTTTAAATATTTTATATCTCTAATAGTATGTTTGCGTAAATGATTTTTTCCATTCTGTGCCTCAAGTAGATTTTACATTGTATAATCTGGTTGTCCGCCCTGTACGCTACAGACTTTCAATCTAAGGATTTGGCACATGACAAAAGTCATGGGATACCTCTTAATATCATGTCGGCTCTCTTTCGCCCGGCGAAGTGCAGCAATCGACGTGGCATGGACTCAACAAGTCGTTGGAAGTCTTCTGCAGGAATATTGAGCCATGCTGTCTCGATAGACGTCCATAATTGTGAAAGCGTTGATGGTGCAGGATTTTGGGCACGAACAGACCCTCGATGATGTCCCATAAATGCTCGATGGGATTCATGTCGGGCGATCTAGGTGGCCAGGTTGGAATTGTCCAGAATGTCCTTCAAACCAATCGCGAACAGTTGTGGCCCGGTGACATGGCACATAGTCATCCATAAAAAAATCCCAACGTTGTTTGGGTACACGAAGTCCATGAATGGCTGCAAGTGATCTCCAAGTAGCTGAACATAAGCATTTCCAGTCAATGTTCGGTCCAGTCGCACCAGAGGACCAAGTCCATGCCATGAAAAACAGCCCACACCATTGGGAGCCACCACCAGCTTGAACAGTGCCTTGCTGACAGTTTGAGTCTTGGGGTCTGCCACACGCGAACCCTACCAT
The DNA here is from genome assembly GCA_021605095.1 of Caerostris extrusa. Classification (NCBI taxonomy): domain Eukaryota; kingdom Metazoa; phylum Arthropoda; class Arachnida; order Araneae; family Araneidae; genus Caerostris; species Caerostris extrusa. The sequence goes on from BPLR01000672.1 coordinate 21,997, forward strand.
CAGTTCTTACCAACTGAAATCGTGACTCATCGGACCAGGCCACGGTTTCCATTCATCTAGGGTCAACCGATATGCTCACGTGCCCACGAGATCGCTGCAAGCGATGTCGTTCTGTCAGTAAAGGCACTCGAGTCGGTCTTCTGCTGGAATAGCCCAAGAAAGCCAAATTTCTCCGTACAGTTCTAACAGACAAGTCCCTTGTACGTCCCACATTGATTTCTACGGTTATTTGACGCAGTGTTGCTTGTCTGTTAGAATTTACGACTCTTGCAGACGTCGCCGGTCTCGGTCGTTAAGTGCAGGCGGTCGACCCTGCGCTGTCCATGGTGGGATGTTATGCCTGAAATTTCATACTCGGCACACTCCAGTGGATCTGGGAATGTTGAATTCCCTAACGATTTCCGAAATGGCATGACCCATGCTTCTAGCTCCAACTAACATTCCGCGTTCAAAGTCTTTTCCCGTCGTGCGGTCATCATCACGTCAAAACATCTTCACATGAATAACTTGAACAGAAATGAAATCTCTGCGAAAGCACTGCGCATTTATACCTGTTCTACACGATGCTACTGCCATCTGAAAATTTGCGTATTGCTATCCCATGACTTTTGTCACTTCAGTGTATATAAGTTGGAAACGATGCTGCACATTTCAGGCTGTAGTAATCTGCACATGAAATTACCCAGTTTCCTGTCAGCTCACGATTTCACACTCTATTCCATGATACATATTTTGCTGGTTACTCACTTTAATCATTTTAACTACATGGTTTTAAATTTTCACAGAATATTTTTTCAAAAACCCACCCGTTAAGATTTTTTTTTTTATGGTGTGAGTGAAAGAAACATCACGTATACCTGTTATCACCACGAACCTATTTCTTTACATGTACAACTTTACGAGAACTTATAGGCTTATGTATTTTCGATTAGAGATTGTATTCTTGTTTGCATTGAGATTGCATTTTGTTTAGTACTTTTCAAGAAAATCATCAAAATAGGCAAGTTTTCTTAGTTTGGAACAATGTATATTGCTAGATATCGATAAAGTAAATAATAGTTGTTGTTGTTCCACATTAAAAAAAGAAAGACTTTGCCAGAAACACTAACCAGTTTGATTGACTGTATAGAAACTCTTTTACAGCACAATAGCTATTTGAATATGGATCGTATAATAGCTATTTGAATAGTAGAGTTGAGATTGTCTTTTATTTAAATCTTTTCAGAGTTTATAAACAAATGATTTATTTTTCAATTGTATGCATGCAAATGCTAAAACTTCCTGTAATGCAAAAATGTTTTTGCATGGAATGTTTTAAGAAACTTTAGTTCCTCTACAAATCTTTCTCCAATTGATAAGTTCAGAGGACATACTCTGACAAACCTAATCTGAATGTGCCACTACAGTTGAAATCCCTTATCTGTAAAAATACCTTTTTCCCATTTCCAGGGATATATACGTAAAAAAAAAAAAAAAAAATAACTAGATCTATTCCACCAACCCTTTTCTCCTCCATTCTGATTCGCTCAATTCAAAATTTTCGATTCGTTCTTTTTTTTTTTTTTTTTCGTTCACTTGTTCATTTCCTTACACATACGAAACCTTTAAATTCGTTCATTCTCGGCAGCATTCAAAGTTTGAAATAAACCTTTCAAGGCTACAATAAATGGCATCGATCAACGACTAAAGAGAGAGAATCGGGAGAAAAATCTGGAAAATGAGATAGAAGCGTTTTGTGAGAAGAACGAATATATAAAAAAAAAAAAAAAGCTAGATAGGAAAAAAAAAAAATCAAATGTGGTTTGAGTTTAAAAAAAAAAAAAAAAAAATAAAAAGTGGCCTAGACAATCAACGGGGAAAAAAAAAGAAAAGAAAAGAAAGTAAAGAGAAAAAAATAATACGAGTCCAGTCTAGGTAGAGTGATGTTACGGAAATGAAAACTTCATTTTGTGCGTTATAAATCGGTTTAAACTGGATAAAAATGGAGTATCTGTGAAAGAAACTGTTTCCTTTTTTTTCCTTTTTTTATTCTTCTTTTCTTCAATCTCCCTTTTCTTAGTTAAAAGGGAGTATGTATCATAGATTCGGTAACGTTACCTTGCAAGATTTTTTAAAAATATATTAAATAAACGCGTTGATTTTAGACTAGAAATCAAAAAACCTTAATGCATCATGTGATGGGAAAACAATGCTTTAATTATAAAATTTTATTTATTTATCTTTTTTTACAACAAAGTAAGAAAATTTAAAAGATAAATTTGTAAAAGGGTAAAATGTATTTCACCTGAGATTTAAAAATAAATTTTAGGTGTTTAATTAACCTGTAGTATAGAGAGTGATATTTCATAAAGAGAAGATGAAATGATTTATCATGGAATTGAATATAACGCATCTTCCATAATAATTTTAAAAAATTAATTTTTAATCTATTTAAATATAGATTTATACTAAAATCAAATTTTGAAATATTTTTTCTTATTTTACAATATTCTAGAATACAACATATATTAAGATTCAAAGAATTTTGAATCCTAATAAGAAAAAATTAGTATATTTCTTCATAAATAGATAAAAGTATGTGATAATTATTAGTTTCCTGAAATTTTGTAATATAAAATTATTGTGTTTTTTATGCTTTGCTTTCACAAGTGGAAAAGTCATTGCCCAGTTAAAAAAAAAAAAAAAAAACTTTTTTTTTTTTAGTTTTGGCAATTTTTATTAAGAAAAGCATTTTTGTGCAGAATTAAGATTTTGAGATTTTAAATAACTCATCTTAAATAAAACTGGTCCTATGGCCAATAGGCCGTTAGTACCACAGGCTCAAGTTCGAATACTGGCGGTGGCAGGGATGTTTGTTAGTGGTTCGAATTCGCGTTAAACTTCAGGTCCCGGTCTAAATAGCCTAAAGTGTGCACAAAATAACCGTAGAGTGACAAATCTAACCATCTTAAATAATATAAAATAGTTATTAATCAAGCAATCATTCTTATACAAATATTCATAGTATTTTTTTTTTATCTGCAGTCTGTTATCACTTATTATTAAATATATCATTCTGTTAAAGCATCGTAACTTTAGCGTTAGTCAGTTTTTAAGGCTAGCTCCCTCTGGTGGTTTGAAAATCTGATGATAAAAAATTAATTATTTTATTTAATTAAAAAATAATTTAAAAAAATCTTTTTCGAAAGAAATAGCAGAAAAAAGAACTGAAATTGTAAGTATTACAGTTTATAAGTTATACGCTCATTTACATGAATTTAAACATTCACCCGTAAATAAAAAAAAAACCCCAAAAATTAAATCAAACAAATTTATTTATTATTTTAATAAAAAGTTGCATTAATTTAATTAAATAAACTTTAAGAATAAAAATTTTAGTATACTTCACATTTTATTTTAACTAACTGAAATAAAAAAAAAAAAACGAAAATACAAATTCGAATGATTTTAATCATTTCCTACTATCTTAAATCTATTTATAATTATCAACTTCAAAATAATATATTTTTAAACCTATTTCAGATACAAATACAAAGCGATTTTATACAAAATGTTTTAAATTCACTTCTTAGATATTCTAGATATTAAATAATGATTATAAAGAGCATTTTTAAATGACAATTTAAGGATTTTTTTTTTCCTCATGCAAAATGTTATTATCTGATTTATTTTCAAGAGTAGTTATTTGAACTAACATTTATCGGTATTCAATATTCAACAGAATTGAAACACATACTTAGCTCAAACTAGCTATGGAAAACTAGCATCCATTACATTGGGAAATGTTTTGTAAAACAATAGATGGAAATACCGAATCCCCATTATTAAAATGTAGTTCTCTCCAAGAAATGAATGAATTAAACAAAATGATATGGTAAAATTCATGATTCTGTGAAGTAAAATCATTTATTATGCAAAAGTTTCATTGTTTTTACGGTTCAAGAGAATTTAATAGCTATTTTTAAAAGTTTTTCTCTTGGTACAACAGACTAAAATTAATAATTTAAAAACCAAATCTATTTCATCATGCATTTATGAACTTTGTGTTTTAGGAAAAAAATAACTGCAATCTATATTTATTTTTATTCCGAAATATAGGACAATATATGACTACCGTTTTCATCATCATTATGATAAAAACTATAGAAAAGAGTTTTAGTAATATTCCTGTATCTCGAATTTATGTCAGATTAAAACCAAATCTATTTCATCAGGCATTTAAAAATTTAAATTAGCAAAAAATAACAGCAAATTTTTATTCCGAAATATACGTCAATATAAAAGATTACCAGTATCATTCTAATCATTCCAAAAACTAGTCTTATTAATATATCTATATCATGTATTTATGTGATATTAAAAACGTACAAATGATTAATTCTGATATTATGAATGTATGTTATAATAAAACTAAATCCATTTAATCATATATTTATAAATTTTGTGTTTCAGAAAAAAAATAACTGCAATCCAAATTTATTTACATTCCGAAATATACGACTAGTAATTTCATCATCATTATGATAAAAACTATGGAAAGAGTATTTCTCTATCATGAACTTATGTATATTCTAAAAATGTGGTATTAAAAACCGTGATAATTATTAAATGTGATATTAGGAATTTATGTGATATTCAAAACCAAGTACAATTCATCCTATATTTATAAAATTTGTGTTTTAGAAAAAAAAAAAATAATTGCAATCCATATTTATTTTTATTCCGAAATATACTCAATATATAAGACTACCAATCATCATGTTAAAAGCTATTGAAAGATTCTTATTAATATTTCTTTATCCGAATTATGCGATATTAAAACAGTGATAATGACTAAATGTGGTATTACGAATTTATGTGATATTAAAAACCAAATCCATTTCCTCATATTTAAAAATTTTGTGTTTAAAAAAAAATATCTGCAATCCATATTTATTTTTATTCCGAAATATACTTCATTACATAAGACTACCAGTTTCATTCCAGTCATTCTAAAAACTATAGAAAAGAGTCTTATTAATGTTTTTCTATCACGATTTTATGTGATATTAAACCGTGATAATGATTAAATATGATATTCTAAAAATTCGATATTACAACCGTGTTAATGATTAAATGTGACATTACGAATTTATGCTATATCAAAACTAAATCCATTTCCGTATAGAGTTGTAAATTTTGTGTTTTAGAAAAAAATTGCAATCCATATTTATTTTTATTCCGAAATATACGTCAATATATAAGACTACCAGTTTCATCTCCATCATGCTAAAAACTGTAGTAAGAATTAATATTTTATATCACGAATTTATGCAATATTAAAACCGTGATAATGATTAAATGCAATGTTACGAATTTTTGTTATGATAAAATCAGCTTCATTTCATCATATATTTATAAATTTCGTGTTTTAGAAAAAATAACTACAATTCATAATTATTCGTATTCCAAAATATATGTCAATATATAAGACTTACAGATTCATCCCAATCATGCTAAAATCTATAGAAAGAATCTTATTAATATTTCTCTATCGGGAATTTATATATTAAAACAGTGATAATAGTTGAATGTGATAATAAAACAAAATCCCTTTCATCATTTATTTATAAAAAATAACTACAATCCATATTTATTTATATTCCCAAATATAATAGCAGATTCATCACCATTATTATAAAAACTATAGAAAGAGTCTTATTAATATCCCTCTATCACAAATTCATGTGATATTCAACAAAGGCCTCCAGTTGATAAACACAGAGTCGAAATAGTAACTTCTATGCAATTGGATGAATCATAAACTCATTAACGTAAAATGACAGTAAATTATAAGGTACAGATGACATCCAACTTCGACAATTATTGTAAATACAGATTGCATTAATACTGTCAAACACATGTCCTGTTGTTTGGAATATTTAATGATGGGCAACAACACTGTTGAATTTCAACACTCGATACCTAATTATGCCTCCCATTATAATTTGGTATAAGAACAGTCGAAAGATGGATAATTAATCAATCAATAACCAATCTGTATCTATTATAAAAAAAATCGAATATAATCCGCACAATAACAAGAGGAAATGCATTTTTAACGATTGAATCACACCTATGGATTTTTAATGATGGACAACAACGCTGTTGAATTTCAACACTCAGTACCTAATTATGCCGCCTATTATACTTTAGTATAAGAAAAGTGAAAAGATAGAGGATATTTGACCAATCAATTTTAACCAATCTGTATGTTTATTTAAAAAAAATCAAATACAATCGGTACATTTGCAATAAGAAATACATTTTTAACGATTGAATCACAGCTATGGATTTTTAATGGCGGACGACAACACTGTTGAATTTCAGCGCTTAATACCTAATTATGCCTCCTATTATACTTCGGTAAGAACAGTCAAAAGATGGATGAAAATTAATCAATTACAGTTATTAAAAATTGAATACAATTGGCCTAAGCCTAAGCCAAATTAGAATTAATCGAAGCCAAAGCCTAATTAGCTAATCGCAAGAGAAAATAAATTTGTAACGATTGAGCACACCTATTTATGGATTTTAAACTTTTGGAGAATTACGCAATAACATAAGAATAATTTCACTCGCAGAAAAAAAAAAAGTTGAAGAAAAAAGGGCCAGGAAAACAGTAAAATACTTAATCATCTCTCGCACAAAAAGCATAAAAATAAAGTATTTCTTAAGGTTATAAAGAAGAAAAATGTATGAATGAAATATTTAATGATAGATAATAACACTGTTGGATTTCTAATTATGCCTCCTATTATACTTTGGTATAAGAAAGTAAAAAGATGGAGGGTAATTAATCAATCAATTTTAACCAATCTGTACAGTTAGTAAAAAAATCGAGTACAATCGGTACAATCGCAAGAGGAAATACGTTGTTAACGATTGAATCATACTTATGGTTTATTATTAATGGACAATAACAGTGTTGAATTTAAACACTCAGTCTATACCAAATTATAATATGAGGCGTAATTATTATGAGGCATAATTGAGGCTTATACTATAGTATAATATGAGGCATAATTAGGCAATTATGCCTCATATTATACTTTGGCATAAGGACAGTGAAAAGATAGAGGATAATTAAGCAACCAATTTTAACCAATCTGTACAGTTATTAAAAACCGAATACAATCGGTACAATCTCAAGATGAAATATATTTTTAACGATTGAATCACACTCATGGATTATTAATAATGGACAACAACACTGTTGAATTTCAACACTCAGTACCCAATTATGCCTCCTATTATATTTTGGTATAAGAACAGTGAAAAGATGGAGGACAATTAATCAATCAGTTTGAACCAATCTGTACAGTTATTAAAAAATCGAATACAATCGGTACAATGGCAAGATGAAATACATTTTTAACGATTGAATCACACCTATGGATTACTAAAGATGGACAACAACACTGTTGAATTTCAATACTGAGGATAATTAATCAATCAATTTTAAACAATCTGCACAGTTATTAAAAAATCGAATACAATCGGCATAAGCCTAAGCCTAATTAGAATTAATCGAAATTAGCCTAATTAATCGAAGTCTGAGCTTGATTAGCACATCGCAAGAGGAAATACATTTTTAACTATTGAATCACATCTATTTATGGATTTTAAACTCTTAGAGAATTAGGCTTATAGCATAAGAATAATTTAACTCACAGAAGAAAAAAAAAAAGTTCAAGAAAAGGGATCAGAGAAAACAGAAAAATATTTAATCATCTCTCACACAAAAACATAAAAATAAAGTGATGGATAATTAATGAATTTGAACCAATATGTACAGTTATTAAAAAAAATGGAATACAATCGGCACAATTGCAACAGGAAATATATATTTAACGATTGAATCATATTTATGGATAATTAAGGATGGACAACAACATTGTTGAATTTCAACAATAATCAGTATTAACTTAATATTCAACACTAATCAGTATTGTATTTTAATACTTATCAGTACCTAATTATGCTTCCTATTATACTTTGGTATAATAACAGTTAAAAGATAGAGGATATTTAATCAATCTGTATAGTCAATAAAAAAAATAGAATACAATCGATACAATCTCAAGAGGAAATACATTTTTACCATTTGAATCACACCTATGGATTTTAAACACCTATGGATTTATGGATAATTATTCAGTAAAATAAGAATAATTTCGCTGGCAGAAAAAAAATCAACAAAAAGGACCAGGAAAACAGAAAAATATTTAATCATCTCTCGCACAAAAACCATAAAAATAAAGTATTTCTAAAGGTTCATAAAGAAAGAAAAATTCGTTAAAAAGATCTACAATCTATGCTAAAACACAGAACATAATTTACATGCGTTCCCATTATTATTCTTTTCGGGGATGATAAGTCGAGAGAAAATAAAAGAAGATTTCTTAAGAAGAAGAAGTCTCATATTACAATGGGGGTGGGGGTGGGCAGTCAAATGATCGGCCATAATTAATCGGTCAACTTTAAGTAATCGGCACTGCCTCGCAATTTATAGCGCCTATGGAATTGTGGGGAGAAAAAATTAAACTGGTTCATACGGGTCTCTAAAGAGATATTTCTTTCTAGAGACAAAAAAAAAAAAAAAAAAAAAAGGAAAAAAAAAAATCGATTTAACTCAGTGACGAAATCAATATTGTGTAGGAAGTGAAGTGATGTAATCAGATTAAGGGATAGTGGTGTAAATTATGTGTATTGATAAAATTGATTTCGGTTGTATTTTCTGCACAAAAAGATTTAAAACGTGTTTTATATGGGATACTGGTTTATAGTACTAAAAGACGATGAACAAATTCTTTTAATTCAGTAAAATTTAAAAGAATAAATACTTTAATATTGAATCTTATGCTATGAAATTATAAATTTTTAGTTACAACAGCAATTAGAAATGTGAATTATTAAAAAGCATCAATAGGATTATGTATTATTATCAATAACATCAATAGGATTATGTATTATTATTAATAACATCAATAGTATTAGGTTTAACAAAAATATTGTTAAATCAATGAATGAATAATCAATAACCCATATTATCATTATCCGAAATGTTATGAATTTCTTTTATAACAAAGTATAAAATTAATATTTTTATGTAACATCTAACTTCCCAATTTCTTTGATAGTTTTAATTCTACATGAATTCTACATCTTTATGAGAAAGTAATAAATTATTTAGTTACTACAGCCATTAAAAATGTGAATTATTAAAGGTTTTTAAAATCACATTATTGATTGTTTGTAATAGTATTATGTTTACAAATTATCCGAAATGTTATATAAATATAAATTAAACATATAAATATAATATAAATGTCTTTTATAACAAAGTATAAAAATTAATATGCTTATGTAAAATCTAACTTCCCAATTTCTTTGATTGTTTTAATTCTACAGGAATTCTACATCTTTATTAGAAAGTAATAAATTATTTAGTTACTACAGCTATTAAAAATGTGAATTATTAAAGGTTTTAAAATCACATTGATTGTTTGTAATAGTATTATGTTTACAAATTATCCGAAATGTTATATAAATATAAATTAAACATATAAATATAATATAAATGTCTTTTATAACAAAGTATAAAAATTAATATGCTTATGTAAAATCTAACTTCCCAATTTCTTTTTGATTGTTTTAATTTCTACATAATTAATTATAATAATTAATTTACAAATTTCTTTATTGTTTAATTTTTTCATTATATTCTCATAAAAAGTATTTCCTTTTTATGAGAATATAATGAAAAAAATTATTGTTACATTATATTCATTTACATTTCTAGTAACGTATTTGTAATTTTCTAACTCAAAAGACAAATGGAAAATTAATTCATCAATATACGCAGATAACTGTTATTTTTTATTTATCTTAAATAAAAATTTAAATTCCAAACAAAAACTTCGGAATAGTCTTTCTTCTCAATATGCAATTTCAATGTTGACAAAAGTGCATTTTAATCACAGATTTTCTAGAATAGTTTTTTTAAAGTTAACAGTTAATTCCTTCAAGGCGAATAATCATTTTATGCTAATATTTGTTAAAGCTATTTCGAATAATTTATTATATGTATTTTTTAATGATTTGGTTCAAACTTGTATGTTGTGTCAATCTAGCTGTTTGCTTTTAGACTTTTCTAGGATATGTGCTCTACGTTCGCTATTAAATACAATGTAGATGCAAGAAATATTTAAAATTCGTGGAAATAATCATAATAGTTTGAATAAGAAAGATAGCTGACATGTTTATTTTTTACCCAGGAATAAATATAAAACAGAGTAAATTGCAACCAAGTTACCGTAAAAGTGAGCATAAAGTGCAAATAAAATAGAATAATTAAAATTTAAAAAGGATGATTTTAAACTTATTAATGTTATTTATTATTTATTTGACAAAAAAAAATATTAAATATATGGTTTTAATATATGATTCCCTATGATATTTAACGTTTTCGAATTACGGAATTAATTACTTAAATGGTTCATTTTCATCTATTTAAAGTACAATAAAAGGAACAAATGTTTTCCATGGTTTTTCTATATTGTATTAATGTATCTTTCTACATTGTATCTTATTATGTTCACTAATTATAAAACCTTTTTAAATTAAAACTGCTGATATATTATATTACATTGATTATATCAGATGGTATCAACGTCATCCTTGGGTGTGACGATATATGAATTGATACCATACTGCTGATATATCCTCAATATATAAATGCAATATATAATTATATATATGCTAATATATTGATGATATATCAGCAGTATATTGATAATTTATAATATACAATTAGCGATAATAATCTAATAAGTAAAGTATTCAAATAGGTTTTATTGGAATATAAAGTTGTTAATTGTTAATATAAAAAGATCTTAAAAATTAATAAACGTATACGAACTAAAGAATAACTCTGTACAAGTTAAAATTAACTTAATTAAATTAGTAAACAGTTTTCCTTATTGACAATCTAGATGTTTTCTTATTGCAATCCAAAAGTTCCGTTATTACAATCTAGATTTTATCATAGAAAGCACTGTATAGTTATTATCAATAAGAATCAATACAATTTCTTTAACTATTGAACATTAAACGGTACCCCTATTGAAATTAAAAAAAAATTTGTGACTTAAAACACTTTTCCAAGCTTCACGATTCAATGGAACGAAAAAGAAAAAAAAAAAAAATTTAAAAAGAAAAACACCATCATAAAATGAAAGATCAGACGGATGAATATTTCTCTCAGGGGTGAAAGAGAAATACATAAAGAAAAAAATTCCAAAAGAACAATAACAATAATAAAAAAAAAAGAAGATATTTCTAAAGTACGTATGGAGTGTGTGGGGGAGAGAGGGGTGGATCGGAAGTGAAGTGGTGGCAGGTGTTACGTATGTTCTACAGGGGATCCCAATTTCATCTCTGGTCCCCTCGATTTTTAGGAAGTGGAATCGGGAAGATTTGAAATGTACATCATTGATTTGCCTTGGGCTATCGATTTTGCCAGAAACGAGACTTAACTTTCAACCATCCTCAGCTCAAGTTAGGAATTAAAAAGAGGAAGTGGGAAGTATATGTATTCCCATATTCCCTGCGAGTTTTCATCATTTACATTCTGGCCCATGAGTTATAACAGCAGCATGCTGATAATTTATAATGTAAATTCAGTGATAATAATCAAATAAGTAAAGTATTACGATGGTATAAAGTCATCTTACGTATGACAATACATGACGTTGATACCATTGATATCATATTGCTGATATATCTGCAGTATGTTGATAATTTATAATATAAAACCAGTGATATCAATCTAATAAGCAAAGTATTGAAATAGGTTTTAATTGCAATATCATATTGTTAATTGCTAATATAAAAAGATCTTTGAAATTAATGAACAGATACTAAGTAAAGAATCACCCTGTAGATAAAATATTACTCATATAATGTTTTTTCTTTTATTAACACCTTAAAACGATGATGATGTGCAACAAATGAAACATATATCTTACATTAAATTAGTAAAAAATTTCATTATTACAATCTAGAAGTTATTATTATCACAGCAATTTCACTGTATAGTTATAATCAATAAGAAGCAATGCAATTTCTTTAACTCCTCAACATGAAAAGATACCCCCAAAAAGTTTTGATTTAAAACACTTTTCCAAACTTCAGATTCAATGGAAAGAAAAAACAAAAAGAAAAAAAATTTTAAAAGAAAAACACCATCATAAAATGAAAGATCAGACGGATGAATATTTCTCCCAGGGGTGAAAAAGAAATACATAAAGAAAAAAAAATTCCAAAAGAACAATAACAGTAATAAAAAAGAAGACATTTCTAAAGTACGTATGGCGAGAGAGGGGGAGGGGCGATCGGAAGTGAAGTGGTGGCAGGTGTTACGTATGTTCTACAGGGATCCCAATTTCATCTCTGGTCCCCTCGATTTTTAGGAAGTGGAATTGGGAAGATTTGAAATGTACATCATTGATTTGCCTTGGGCGATCGATTTTGCCAGAAACGAGACTTAACTTTCAACTATCCTCATCCTAAGTTAAGAATTAAAAAAAAAAAAAAAGGAAAAAAGGAAGTGGGAAGTATATGTATTCCCATATTCCCTGCGAGTTTTCATGATTTGCATTCTGGCGCATGAGTAGATTACCATCACAATGCTAGGGAGATTACCCATCCCCTTGAAAACGATTTCTTTCTCGGAACGGACAGACCTTTGGATATATCCTAGCCCCGCCCGGTAATTGGTATTTCCTCCATGTTGATATCGCAGTGGAAAGTTCAGGTTAAAGTATATTTATGAATTTTAATGTGAGTGATAAATTTTTTTCCTCTATAAAGGGCGAGTATATATTTTTTTGTTGTTGAAGAGTTTGAAATATTTTAAATATTTCTGGTCAAAACATGTGAGAAAAATCAAGATTAAAGAAACTTTAAAATATTTCTGATGAACTGTCTTCTTCATCGTGTACTTTTTTGTTTTGTCTGTAGATTTCGTAATTTATATGTAAAATATTCAACAAAATAACAAATGCATGAAAAATATCACAAACTGTAAGACTTTTATTCAATTAATATTAGATAACTAAAGAATAGGAATAAGATTTACAACTAAACTCATTACAATAGGTTTTGAAATGGAGCCTTTATTATGAAATAGAAAAATGAAAAAGCATTAAAAATTTTAAGAAAAACGCCAAATGGAATAAATGAATTTGGTTCTGATAGTAATTTGGCTCTAATTAACTGCTCTATGTCTCGTATACCCTTTCAAGATGATAAATATTTTATGCATGAAATATAAAAGATGTTGTTGTTGCTTCTGAATTGCGGACACTTTAACATAACAACAACATTCATCGTTACATCATTCACCTCTACAATGTATCTAGGAAATTCAGCGTTACGGAAGGTGATGTTTTATTGTAGAATAAATTGGTGTATTGTAGAATAAATTCATCTCTGGTCCCCTCGATTTTTAGGACATAGAATTGGAAAGATTTAAAAAGTACATCATTGATTTGCTTTGGGCTATCGATTTTGCCAGAAATGAGACTTAACTTTCAACCATCTTCAGCACAAGTTAAAAATTAAAAAAGAGGAAGTGGGAAGTATATGTATGCTCATATTCCTGCGGGTTTTTCATGATTTGCATTCTGGCCCATGAGTAGATTACCATCACAATGCTGGGGAGATTACCTATCCCCTTGAAAACGATTTCTTTCTCAGAACGGACAGACCTTTAGATATATCCTAGCCCCGATCGGTAATTGGTATTTCCCCCATGTTGATACCGCAGTGGAAAGTTCAGGTTAAAGTATATATTACGAAGAGGTAATATGAATTTTAATGCGAGTGATAAATTTTTTCCTTTATAAAGTGAGGGTGAGTATATAATTTTTTGTTGAAGAGTTTTGAAATATTTTAAATATTTCTGTTCAAAATTAGTGAGAAAAAGCAAGACTAAGGACTATAAATATTTCTGGTCCCTGATGAACTGTCTTCTTCGTCGTGTACTTTTTTTTTTCCCTGTTCAACAAAATAACAAATACACGAAAAATATCACAAACTGTAAGTCCTTATTTAATTAATATTAGATAGCTAAAGGATATGAAGAAGATTTACAATTAAAATCATTCCGATAGGTTTCGAAAAGGAGCATTTATATGAAATTGAGAAATGAAAAAGCATGTAAAAAATACGAATGTATAAATCTCAAAAAAGAAATAAGTGGTAAATTGAATTAATCGTATTATTTCGAGTTTTCCTTTAATAATTTGGTTCTAATCAATTACTGTTTTCTGGTATACCCTTTCACCATAAAAATATTTTATATATCAATATAGAAGTTTCTGTCATGAAAGCAAAGTTGTTGTTGCTTCTAACTTTTTGGCATTTTAACCTACAACGAGATTCGTCGTTATATCATTCACCACAACAACGTATGTAACAAATATAGCGTTACCCAAGGTGTTGTTTTATTATAGAATAAATTGTTGATTTCTGTAAAAATATATAACCTGAACGAATATACAGATATTTAAAAATAATATAATAATTTTTCATATCTTAAAAAGGATAAATATCAAACAATTTAAAATTAAGTCTTAAAGATTCATTTTCATTACTTTAGTACCTTATCAATAATTTGTTTTTATAAAAAATCATTCTCAATAATGTTATTTTTTTTTGGTTTAAATATTTTTAAAAAATATTTATTAAAAATTTTGGAAAATTAATGTTTATTGAATGAAATAAGCAAAAGTATATTAAAAGTATTAATTAATGTTTTGAATATTTTAAAAAGAACTAACTCTTTTGGAGAAATTTTTAAAATATTTTAGGGAATAAAATTATTTCATTGCTATCTAAGATTAATTTATTAAAAAATCTTCAGCAAAATATCAAATAAAAAAATTTGATAACTAGGTGTTCATTAAAGTAACAAAATATTTTTTAATTTTTGACTGAATTCTAATTGATCTAACTTAACAGATTGAACAAATTGTTTTGATGTTTTAACAACATGGATATTATGGTTCTGTATTAAATAAGTTTCTATTTTAAATTTTATATATTTTTCTGAAGTAAGATTTATTTTTAACACACAAGAATAAATGCAGAAAATACATTGCTTTAGATTGTAGTGTAAAAAATTAACAAAAAAATTATACTAATAACAGATACACCTTTTAAATATTTTAAAATATTATAAAATTAGCTTTTCATTTTACAATAGAAAAATAAATTTGAAAACAATAACTGAATATTTCACAACAAATCAACATTCAGAAAATAACAAAACAAAACAAAAATAAATAATAATAAACTTATGATATACCACACAAGGCTAAGCAACATTCAGAAATTACCGCATAAAATTAGAACACCACAAAATAAGTCAAAAATTTGAATTTTTACAAAACATTCTTTGTCAAAACAAATGCAATAATAATAATTTCAATAGATTTGTTAGAAATAAATGGAATTGCATTGAAATTCCTTTTAGTATTCAATAGATGGAAACAAAAGACTTTTTTCACATACTAAACATATTTAACAAATATGCAGTTCGTTATGGTGGAATTCCTCACACAGGAAGCACTGTCGCTCCTATGGGAAATTGTGAAACACTATGAAATGTCAAGAATGAATAGCACCTTCACAAATCTAGATAAATTAATTCAGTTTGAGTATAATATAAAACGAGAAATAAAATCTACAGTCAGAATTTGGGAAAAATTTATCGAATTGAATTTAATTAAATAGGGTAACGATAACAGTGTATTATTTGAAGTGTATATGCTAATGTAATTTTGTTTTAATATATATCATTTATGATGATTACACTATTTTATGGAAAAGATAAAAAGAGGTTATTTTAAAAGGTTAGTCTTTATAAATATGGAGATTTATTAAAATAAACTTAGCAGTAATAATCATATTTGATTGTAAAATTTTCTAATAAATTGAATAGGAATCGGGATAGTTTTAAGGCACGTGAAATGATTATTTATGTTTCGTATAATAATTTTCATATATTGTGTTAATAAAAATTTGAAAGAAATGTACACTCATGAGAAAGTTACTGCTTCAAAAGTTTTACTTAAAGACGTTATTGAATCTTTATATTTAAGAGTAAAATAAGTACCATGGTAAAATTGTGTCATGATTATATTTAATTAGAATTATAGATATTATAAGATCATCATATTGTTTAACAATTTGTTTTGTACATAATTATTTTTTATTAAATTTTTTTTTATTAGAATCATTTATATTTTAATAAAAAATTATTTAAAAAAATTAAATATTATTTATGAATCTAATTAAATATAACTAATATATTATTTATTATAAATCTAATTAAATATTATTAAATTAAATTATTTTTTTATTAAAGATATTTAACAAATATTTTTATTAAAATATTTATTTTATTAATTCAACATTTTTTTTACAAAAATTTAGTATTTTTTAATTAATTTAAAAATTTTATTAAACATTTTTAAAAAGATTTTTTTCATTAAAAATTAAAAAAAAAAAAAAAAAAAAAAAAAGAAATAGATGAAATAACAATAAAAAGAAAAATAAATGTACTTATAACAAGTTATTTCATTATACAATATTTTACAAAAATACGTTTCTTTTTTATTTTATCACTAAAACTGAATAAAATTAAGAACATCCAATATTTACTAATATTATTAAAAATAATCATCATTTTTTTGAGTAAATGCATTTCTAACAAACTGACATTAATTTCAAATAACATAAATTATACGAAAAAAGAGCAAAAAGACTTAAATTAAAAGAAAAAAATTAATAATTTTCATTTCTTTGAACATTTGAATATCTGAAATTCCGAAGAACCTTCACCCCCCAAAAAAAAAGAAAATAATAATAAATAAATAAATAAATATTTACCAAATAATACATGCATGAAAAACTACATTTCTTAACAAAATAACTGTTATATATTTGTGACAGTCAAACTTGATTTAAAATATGCATTTACTACAGTATTTTGAACAACATAAAGAAGTTTCTTCAATTTTACATAACCCCATTCAATCCAAAAATACAGACGAACAAAACTTACCAAATCGAAATGTCTTACAGATATAAAATGCATGAATCTCATGAATAAAGTGTTCTTCCTATCACGTTTTAAGGATAATCATATTTAGACCCCCTTAAAAGCACTTAGGTGCTCGCATCCAACGGATGCGAGTATGATTGAGATTTTTCTTGAATAAAAGAATAATTTAAGCAACATTATGACAATTTGACAACATTTACAAGTAACTCGGTGTAAATAAGTGCATATAAATATTTCAAGTTAAAAGCAAGATGCCTTCAAGTGATAATTAAGAAGGTGTGGTAACAAGTGGTTCAAGTCAGTTTCTAGGGTGCCATAAATCACTTTGCAAGAGTAGTAAACGCACACGTTTAAGTTTATTGTGTGTTAATTTCTTGTGTTTAAATAATGAATTCGTCTTGAATATTATCTTTAAAGCGAGATAAATCATTTAAACAACTATCAAGCTGTTTATTTATTTCAAAAACATTACACCAAAAAATGGTAGGCTTCGAAATGTATAATTAATTTTGAAGAATCATTTTATCACAGTAATTGTTGGATATTTCCACCTTCTTTTTAAGAACACAATAGAACATATTAGAACACAATAGAACAACTTAATTCGCAAATGACTTTCAGGACTATGACTTATCATCCTTAAATGGTAAACTTCAAACTTAAAAAGGTTCAAGACATCTAATGATAAATTTTTCAAAAACATTGGATGAATTGTAGCTAATAGAAATACTGATGAAACAATTAAAAATAGCAATGCTACTACACATATTCTATAGAAAATTTCATAGAATATCAGAAGATGGTGCAGTGGTCGATGAATAAAGGAGATAGAAGGTGAAAAAAGAATGTTTCTAATAAAAATGGTTCTATAAAACTTTACTGAATAATTTAAAATTTACTTCAAATTTTTGTGGTGATTTATTAAAAAGTTATAACATTACAATTGCTTGCAAGGAATATCTTTGTTATATTTTAAAATTACAACAAAAAATGGTGGGTTTAGAAATGCATAATTAATTTTGCAGAATCATTTCATCGTTGTAAATGTTGGAAATTTCCACTTATTATTATAAACACAATAGATCATATCGCATATTATATCACATTTCCAGCCTCGTTCTTAAATGGATAAAGACATTTATAAAATTATTTAGAAAACACTGGTTGAATTGCAGTTAACAAAACATTGATGAAACAATTAAAAATGGCTTAACCTTCTATAGGAAATGTCATAAAATATTAGAAGATGGCGCTGTTGTCGATGACTAAAGAAGATGGAGGGGGAAAAAAGAATGTTTTAATAAAATGGTTCTATAAAACTTTACTGAATAATTTTAAATTTATTTTATATTTTTGTTGTGATTTATTAAAACGTTATGAGTAAATAACTTTACAAAAGCTTGTATGAAATATCTTTATCAGATGTTAATTAACATTACAACAAAAAATGGTAGGCTTAGAAAAGTATAATAAATTTTGCAGAATCATTTTATCATTGTAAATATTGGAAATTCCCACTCCTTTTTTATAAATACAAATCACATCACATATTATATTACATTTTCAACTTCGTTCTTAAATGAATAAATACATTTAAATAATTGTTTAAAAAACACTGGTTGAATTGCAACTAACAAAACATTGACAAAACAATTAAAGATGACTTAACCTTCTATAGGAAATTTCCTAGCATATCAAAAGATGGCGCTGTTGTCGATGACCAAAGAAGATAAAAGGGAAAAAAAAAGAATTTTTTTATAAAATGGTTCTGTAAAACTTTACTGAATAATTTAAAACTTACTTCATATTTTTGTGGTGATTTATTCAAAAGCTATAAGTAAATAACACTACAATATTTTGTAAGGAATATCTTTATTGGATATTAACATTACAACAAAAACTTGATAGGCCTAGAAACGTATAATTAAATTTGGAGGATCATTTTATCATAGCAAATGATGGAAATTTCCACTTCATTAAAAGCTCAATAGATAAGATAGCATCAAATTATATTATGATTTCATCTTCGTTTTTAAATGAATAAATGCACTTAAAAAATTGTGTAAAAAACACTGGTTGAATTGCAACTAACAAAACATTGATGAAACAATTAAAAATGGCTTAACCTTCTATAGGAAATCTCTTCGAATATCAGAAGATGGCGCTGTTGTCGAGCATTAAAGAAGATAGAAGGGAAAAAAGGAACGTTTTAATAAAATGGTTCTATAAAACTTTACTGAATAATTTTAAATTAATTTTATATTTTTGTTGTGATTTATTAAAACGTTATGAGTAAATAACTTTACAAAAGCTTGTATGAAATATCTTTATCAGATGTTAATTAACATTACAACAAAAAATGGTAGGCTTAGAAAAGTATAATAAATTTTGCAGAATCATTTTATCATTGTAAATATTGGAAATTCCACTCCTTTTTTTTTTATAAATACAAATCACATCACATATTATATTACATTTTCAACTTCGTTCTTAAATGAATAAATACATTTAAATAATTGTTTAAAAACACTGGTTGAATTGCAACTAACAAAACATTGACAAAACAATTAAAGATGACTTAACCTTCTATAGGAAATTTCTAGCATATCAAAAGATGGCGCTGTTGCCGATGACCAAAGAAGATAAAAGGGAAAAAAAAGAATGTTTTTAATAAAATGGTTCTGTAAAACTTTACAGAATAAATTAAAAATTTGCTTCCTATTTTTGCGGTGATTTATTCAAAAGTTCTAAGTAAATAATATTACAATAGCTTGTATGGAATTTATTTATTAGATATAAAAACAAAATATTATTCTATAAAAGTTTAAATAATTATTATATATGCATATATATTAAAAATGGCAAACTTAAAACGGTCTTCTTTGTATTGATCCACCTTCTTAGTTCTAGAACCAGGAAATTACTTGGCTCGGGGATATTGATTTTCAATCTATCATTCAAATGTTATGTTATTGTCTTATGCCTCCTTCAAAATAATGGAAGAAGGGAAATTTAAAACTTTATCAAAGTTTATATTTAAAAGAAGTGATTTAGAGACATAATAGTTAAGCATAAAACTATACAGAAGAATTATACTAATGTATTTGTTTAAACTATTGATATTTTAATAACATTATCCATTTCAAATACAATAAATGTTTACGGTTATTGAATATTTATTCTAAAGATTAAATTACTTGCATAATTATCTTACACTGTAAAATAAGCCTAAATTAAAAACTAAGAAATTGGTAAACTAATAATGGAAAACTAAGAAATTGGTAAACTAATAATGGAAAACTAATAATAGAATAAAGAATAATAGAAATTTATGAAATTTTTTTTTAAATTATTATTATTCAATTTCTTTTAACTTGAATATTTTTTTCAAAACTTTTATTCATTTGAACGAAATACATAATTTAATTAAGTTTCCCTTCATAAAATGTGTAAAAAAATTAAACAATTTAATATTTTATTGTTTTATAATTTTTAGTATTCATATATTTATTTGATTTAAATTTATTTCGTGCCAATTCAAAGTATAACAAAGTAAATAATTTTTTTTTTATTTAATTGAAACTGTTTTGAAAATGAATATATGTGTATTATTTACTTAAACTAACGTGAAGAAATAAAAAAAATATTTTTGTATATGCAAAACTACTACCAGATATTTCTGGAATTTAGATATCTTTGTTAATATAATCTAACACATTGTTGTATATAAATAAAATTATATAATCATATTTAGATTTGAGTAAATATATATTATTGTATATAATTACACACTCTAATATTATTGAGTAGTTATAATCTAACACAATGTTGAACTTGGAAATTTTTGTATCAAAGATGAAAACGTAGGCTACTCGTATTATTTTCTTGAATTTCAAAAAAAAAGGAGAAATTTAAGCATATAAATTATAAAACGAAAGTTATACTGTAATAAGACGTCTTATTGGAAGATCTAGTGTCTTGATTTGTTACACAGAGAAGATTCTACAAATGGAATTTATATTGTATTGACGAAATTAACAAAAACAGGGAATTGTTCAACATTTGTATTGGTGGCGATATATAACATGGTCAGAAAAAGCAACAGCGTAATACAGAATGCAATACGATTGGATAACAATATCCAGACTACTAAATATGTTAATGTGAGGAAAACCCAGACTCATAAAACTTCACATAATCCAGTGTCTATTGCGGGCCAAAGAACATACAAAAATTTCAGAGTAATTACATGGGACCAAAAGGAGTTTTTTATCTGAATAGACCAGACGATTTCCGGAATTACTGGTTTGATTTGCATAAGCAATAACTTCCAGTGAGAATTTGTGGTGCAAATAAGAGCTGGTGTGATGGAAATCAGTTTCCAATGCAATATCACTTTGGTTCTTATTTAAATACTCTAAAAAACAAATTGCAGCTCTATAAGATCTACTATTATACAGCTAAGTTTCAATACACATGCCTGTTTTAAACCCTGGTTTTCGAATAACTAAAAATAGACCAAATTGATCAGCAAACAGGCAAGGTTTAAATCTGGCTCAAAATACCAAGAAAACTGTTGACAGGATCCTTGCTTTCACGAAAGGCTTCAGCCAGTTTATTGGTAGTAGTAGATATTTAGTAATTGATTAGATTTTATAATATATATGAACTCCAAGAGTTGTCCAACTACATAAAATAAAACATTTTGGTAAATTTTATTAAGGAAAAATGTCTGTGCAAAAATTAGAGATTATAAAGTACTGTCCTAAAATAATATTAATAGTAAAACAAAGCAATTCATCTTACCCAAGACTTCCCAATATATTTTTTTCACTTATTAGCATTTATTTTTAAGTATATAAGTTTGGAAAATAAATTGAAAACTAATACTGCAATTTTTTTTATCTTATTTGTTTTTACTACAAACTAATTAATGACATAAGTCAGATTTTATGACTGGCACCATCTGGTGGCGCCAAAAAATTTTACCAATTAAAAAATTTTTTAACTTAATTAAAAAATTAATCAAATTTTTTAATAATTCCTCGCTGCTGATTTTAAAAGAAAGTAACGAATTTGGAGGAAAAAATTAATTCTAAGTGTTATATATTTTCCTAAAATATTGCCGAATATATACATCCACCATTTATATATAATGTATATAATTAATTTATAGGAGTACAGCCATTAAATTCAAGTAATCTTTTCAGATGTATTGCCAATCAGCTATTCTAACAGTTTCCAAGGTAACCATAATCATACTTGCTGCAGTAAATAGCAATGTTTGTACGCCACTTTTACTTCAAATAAACTTTTCTTTAATGTCTCCCGTTGAAGACTTCCAGCCTTTGGAGCTTGCACCACTTGACAATAAAGTGTGAAAAATTCGCTAAAACACGATGAGTTTAATTTCAGATCGTCAGATAAATTAGTTTCTCGATGTTCGTCAACGTGCAATTAGCATGACAATCCCGTGCATTAATAATTCATTATTATCCCGTCAAAGGATGTCAGGGACCCTGTCACTATTCGAACCAAAAAGAATCAAAATGGAATGGGGAGGGGGTGGGAGTGCCCCAAGGAGTGCAGGAGAAAACTGTTGACAGAATCCTTGTTTTTTACGAATGGCTTCATGCACCGGATCGTTAAATGTATTAAGTCGTAGTCATAAATTAACTGATAAATAATGTCTCATTGTGTCCTTCCATGGAGTCGTTCAAGCTTGCTTTAGCATGTGTTCCATAATTAAAGTGTTGCAAGGAAGAAAGAAAAGAAATCGATGTTTATGAAGTGCTGCTTTGACAGAAAAATAAGATTGGTATGAACTAAATATGGACTCTGTATGTGTGCAGGGGTGAAAATTAACTTTTAGGGAAGTAATGTATATCATATCGATTTTGCGTGTTTAAAAAATGAATTAAGACTCACTACATAAATTTATTGGTTTGCAATTTTTTTTTCATACCTTTGTATCGGGTAATTATGGATTTACTTATTATTTTTTGTTTTGGTTATTATATATCAAAGCAATAAATCATTTATTTATTTTGTATTTCCTTTATTCAGAATGCTCAGTCTATCCCAACTAATTAGAATCCTGAATATAGTCTAGGTTATTCAGAATATTGTCATATTTTATTATTATTATAATTTATCGAAAAATGATACATTTCTATGCTAGTAATAAGCAAATTAATAGAATAATATAAAAATAGCACAAGTGTATTTAAATCAAACTGTTAAATTAAGTAACGGCGTTATTTGTTTTTAAGATAAATTAACTAATGGCGTCAATCAGTTTTTATGACCAGCGGCATCTGGTGGAGACAAAATCTCATGCCAACTAAAAAGTAATTTTTTATTTAATTAAATAACATTAATTGAAATATTTTGTAATTCTTCACAGCAATTTTTTTTTAAACGAAAATAATGAATTTGTAGAAAATAATGAACCATAGTTTTATATTTTTTAAAAAATATATAGTGGAACATACACATATATAGATATAATTTATACACATTATGTCTATACACATCAGTTTATATATATAATATACATAAATGATTTATATGAATAGCAATATATGACTATTATATGAGTATATTTTAGCAATTAAAATCAACTAACAATTTTCAGATGTATTATCAATCAGTTATTCTAAGAATTTCAAAGGCAACAATCACCATACTTGCTGCAGTAAATTGCAATGTTTGTACGTCACTTTTACTTCAAATAAACTTTTCTTTAATGCCTTCCACTGGAGCTTGTACCACTTGACAATAAAGTGTGAAAAATTCGCTCAAAACTCGATGAGTTTAATTTCAGATCGTCAGATAAATTAGTTTCTCGATGTTCGTCAACGTGCAATTAGCATGACAATCCCGTGCATTAATAATTCATTATTATCCCATCAAAGGATGTCAGGGACCCTGTCAGTATTCGAACCAAAAAGAATCAAAATGGGGGAGGGTGGGGAGTGCCGAAGGAACGTGAGGAGAAAACTGCTGACAGAATCCTTGTTTTCACGAATGACTTCATGCACCGGATCGTTAAATGTATTAAGTCCTAGTCATAAATTAACTGATAAATAATGTCTCATCGTGTCCTTCCATGGAGTCGTTCATGCTTGCTTTAGCATGTGTTCCATAATTAAAGTGTTGCAAGTAAAGAAAGAAAAGAAATCGATGTTTATGAAGTGCTGCTTTGACAGAAAAAAATAAGATTGGTATGAACTAAATATGAACTCTTGTGTGTGTAGGGGTGAAAATTAACTTTTAGGGAAGTAATGTATATCATATCGATTTTTGCCTGTTTAAAAAATGAATTAATACTCACTACATAAATTTATTGGTTTGCAATTTTTTTTTTTTTTTCATACTTTTCTGTCGGGTAATTATGGATTTATTTTAATTTTTATTTTTTGCTTAATATACCAAAGCAATATTTCATTTATTAATTTGAACATTCTTTGTTCAGAATATCCAGTCATCCCAACTAATTAGAATCTTGAATATAGTCTAGACTATTCTGAATATTATTCTTTTTATTATAATTTATCGTAAAATGATATATTTAAATGCTAGTAATAACTAAATTAATAGAATAATAAAAATAACACAAGTGTATTTAAATCAAACTGTTAAATAAAGTAACGGCATTATTTGTTTTTAAGATAAACTAACTAATGGCGTCAATCAGTGTTTGTGACTGGCGCCATCTAGTGGTGCAAAAATCTGATGTCAATTAAAAACTAATATTTTTATTTAATTAAAAAATTAAATTTTTTTTTAATTCTTCGAACACATTTTTTAAACGAAAACAATAAATTTGTAGAAAAAAATTAATTTCTAAGTGTCATATATATTTTTTTAATATGGCGGACTATACACATCTACCCATCATTTATATATATTTATAAATGGTTTATATGAGCATCAGCAACTAAAATTAACTAATGATTTTCAGATATATAGTCTATCAGCTTTTCTAACAGTTTCCAAGGCAACAATCGCCATATTTGCTGCAATAAATAGCAATGTTTGTACGCCACTTTTACTTCAAATAAACTTTTCTTTAATGCTTTCCACTGGAGCTTGTACCACTTGACAATAAAGTGTGAAAAATTCGCTCAACTCGATGAGTTTAATTTCAGATCGTCAGATAAATTAGTTTCTCGATGTTCGTCAACGTGCAATTAGCATGACAATCCCGTGCATTAATAATTCATTATTATCCCGTCAGAGGATGTCAGGGACCCTGCCACTATTCGAACCAAAAAGAATCAAAATGGAATGGGGGGGGGGGGAGTGCTCAAGGAGTGCAGGAGAAAACTGTTGACAGGATCCTTGTTTTCACGAATGACTTCATGCACCGGATCGTTAAATGTATTAAGTCCTAGTCATAAATTAACTGATAAATAATGTCTCATTGTGTCCTTCCATGGAGTCGTTCATGCTTGCTTTAGCATGTGTTCCATAATTAAAGTGTTGCAAGGAAGAAAGAAAAGAAATCGATGTTTATGAAGTACTGCTTTGACAGAAAAAATAAGATTGTAAGAACTAAATATGGACTCTGTGTGTGCAGGGGTAAAAATTAACTTTTAGGGCAGTAATGTATATCGTATCGATTTTTGTTTAAAAATGAATTAAGATTCACTGCATAAATTTATTGGTTTGTAATTTTTTAATACCTTTCTATCGGGTAATTACAGATTTATTTATTTTTGTTTTTTGCTTATTATATATCAAAGCAATAATTCATTTATTTATTTTGTTGATTCTTTATTCAGATATTCAACCTATCCCAAATAATTAGAATCTTGAATATAGTCTAGGTTATTAATATTGTCATATTTTATTATTATTACAATTTATCGAAAATTGATGCATTTAAATGCTAGTAATAATCAAATTATTACAATACTACAAAAATAACACATATGTTTTTATATTACGCTGTCAAATAAGGTAATGACGTTATTTGTTTCAGAAACATTCAAAGAGTTTATGGTTTTGAATTATAAATAAAAATATAAAAACAATAAAAAAAATACAAAAATATACAAATATACAAAATTATAAATACATAACAATAGATTAAAGGATATTGCTATAATATTTTTATGTTAAAATTAAAAAATTGAAACATAATAATTTCACTTGGTTTTACATTTTAAACGTGATACTTAATGTTCGTCATATCAAATTTGTATTGAATTTTAGAATGAATTTTAGAATAAAATTTTTTAAAATTTAGAAAAAATTAAATTCAAATGTTCAGCTAATGATATGAAATTTATTTCCTAAATAATACAGTTTTTACAATATTTTTATGTTGTTATTGTTATTATTTGTTGTTTGACGATGTTTTCATGATGTTTTTAATGATCTTCTTATTCTAAGATGTTTATCAGAATATTTTCAACAGATGAATTTCCTTAAACAGTTTTTTAAAAATAAAGATACGGAACTATTTATTTTAATATATATATCATTAATAATAATTTAAATTTCTTTGTATAAATAATATCCAGTGCTAAAAAGAATCCATACCTAAATAATGTATTTTTACTATGTTTTAATGTTTCTTATGATGATGATCTTATTCTGGAATGTTTACCCAACTATTTTCAACAGATTCATTTCTATAACCGTTTTTTAAAAACAAACTTACAATATTCCTTATTTCAATAAACATATTATTAATTTTAAATTTCTTCGTATGAATAATATTCAGTGCTAAAATGAATCCACACCTAAATAATGTATTTTTACAACGTTTTAATGTTTCTTATCATGAATTTATTCTGAGATGTTTACCTGAATATTTTCAATAGATTCATTTCCATAAATGATTCTTTAAAACTACTTATTTCAATAAACATATTATTAATTTTAAATTTCTTCTTATAAATAATATTCAGTGCCAAAAAAGAATCCATACCTTTCAAAATACTCTTGATGCAAATATAAATCTTTGCCTTCCCAAAGCTAACAAAAAGAAGGAAGGAATGGATAAATGGAACCGAAACATGAAACCTAATACTTAATGACAAAAGTGTACCAGAATAAAATTGTCATTTCCGTCTGCTAAATAGAAAAATGAAAGCCAAGTCAAGAGAGCGTTATTATTAAAGAGAGGCCAAGCATATTTTTCCTACTTTTGCTCTTTACGACAAACATTAAAAGCCTAATGCATTTCCCATAATACATAGCCACAACACTTAATTTCTCGTTACAAAAGCACCCCAGTGTCTACGTCTGCAACATTATTCAGCACGCGACTCAGCTATAAAAAACACCCCAGCCCCCAAAAGTCACGGCCATATCCACCCCTCTACCCCCTTAACCCCCCAGCAATATCGTCAGTCCCACTTTCTAATACATTTGCATGGAAATATATCTTCCGCCCCATCCTGAGAGTCATTCCGCCCTGTTTCCTGGGGCATGCTGGAAGAAGCACAAAAGAACGAAAGGGAAGGGGTGGGTGTGTTCACGGGGGTGGAGCGTAACAAACGATGAGAGGGATTAGGGACGAGAAGTGGCCTTGAAGAGGACCCAGATTAGTTTCCACAACCCCCCAAAGGGATCCCTGATCTTTTCTGGACTGTGGCAAAAGAATCAATTCATCTTCTGGACATTTAGGATGCTCAGTGCATGGAGACTTAATAGAGAAATCTAGTGGTATTGTTGTTCCTGCTCATGCGAATCTCTGATAAGAATATCTTATGGATCTGAAGAGATGCACTTTCTGTGATTTAGATTCATCCAATGTACATTCATAGGGTTAAAAGTGAAACCTCTTAATTAACGTTTATTTTGTGTTGGGATTCGATGTACTTGTTAAACAAGAAAAACAAATGGTGAATGAATAATTTCTTATTTTACAAGTTATTGATATTATCCTCATTGCTTTGTTTTATTTTCGAACTGTTCTTAGGAATATATATATTCATAGGGATAAAAGAAAAAGGGAAGCCTCTTAATTAACTAGAATTCAATGTACTTGTTAAACAATTTTACTTACAACAATTCTTGTTTTATTTTACAATTTATTACTATAATCTTCATTGTTTTATTTTTTTTCGGATAGGTCTCAGGAAATATCTATTTTTTCTTTATATGTTTGAACATATTTAATCTAATAAATAAATAAATAAATAATAATAATTACAAAAAAATCATGTAAATTGCAAAATTCTGTATTGATATGCTCAATGAATGAAATTAAATACATTCAATTGATAAACAGAATGAGAAAGAAATATTTAGATCATAAAATATGAGAAATATTTCTTGATTTCTTTCTTTCTTTAAATATAAATAATTAAACTTTTCCCGACAAAAAAATGAAAAATAATGATTTTAAAAAGGAATGAAATGAATATATTTTTCAAAAAGGCTTTCACTACTAGGTTTCACTTTTATTTTTTAAAAGTACTCTACATATTTCTGATACTAACCAATTTCAACTATCAACCAAATACTGGTTTTTCATTGTAATATCGCTACAGTAATACATCCCAAACGGAAGGAAATCGCATGGTTATTTATTATAAATATGATTTCCTATAATATGTTTTCAAATCAGAGAATAATAAAAGTTTGAAAAACGCACTGTAGGAAAATTGCATCAATAACCACTTAAATCAACAAACAAGGGACTATGCAATTTATCATATTGATTGAAACTTCATTTACAATAGATCAGGTGTATCTCTTCCCAGAATATATTTTTTACAGTATCATTTCAAAAGATTGAATCAAATAGCGCAAATATAGAATGATATATGTCTAATAATAAAATAGGCATGTGTAAAAATAAAATAAACAAGTATAAAAATAAAAATCAGGTGTATCCTTTCCCAAAATATATTTTTTTTACTGTATAATGACTAAAGATTGAATCGAACAGAACAAATATAGAATGATACAAATAAAAATAAATTTTTGAATGTATTTATATGGAAAATGTGCAATGAAATCACTTTTAGTTTATTTACATTAAAGACAAATATTCAACACACAAAAATGTTATAACAGTACATGAATTGGAAAATACTTTTAGATAGAGAAAACAAGCTCTAGTGGTATAGATGGGTTGAATTTTGTATTTATAGCTTTGATTTTTTTTTTCTCTCTTTAGGGAAAAATAAATGACAAAAAAAAGGAGATAAAAAAAAAGAAAGTAATAAATAAACAAGGGAAAAACCTCGAAGAAAATGACCCCGAGTTAAGATTTTTCTCTTTTTTCATTTATCATCAATAGCAAGGTCTAAGAATCCGTGATTTATAGTTTCAGATCTGGAGTGGAGTTGAGATGTTTTCCCTCCACCGTCAAGAATCGCTTGGCCCTGGCTATATATATATATATAGATGGATATATGACTCAGAGGGACGTGTTTTTGTTTGACTTTAAGTTGTTTTTCCACGACCCTCCCTCTTTCTGTCTTCTATACAGTTGGGCGTGTCTGTACATGTCTTTTGTCAATCGTACCGGTGCTGAATAAAATCCGGGCGCGTATTCCTTTTTGTGGTTCCTGGAAAATCCGGATAAAAAATGGAGGTGGTTGGTCACTCGGGAATAAAATAAATAAAAATAAAAGGTGCAGCCCACAAATAAGCTTCCATTTTGATATTATTTTTAAGTGCCACGAGGAGGAAAAATGCGAATTTAAAGCACGCTTACTACATCCTGCTACTTTATCGGTTTCTTGACACTTTATGCCCAGGTGAATGGAAACCAGTTCGCTTTTTTTTTGCTGCTGTGTCTGTTTATGGATGCGTTTTTATGCTCTTTCAACCCTTAGGTGGGGAGTCCGAGTATTTTTGGAGATCGTTTTACTGTTGTAAAAAACGTAAGATTGACTGTATGGCATCATATATGGTTTCTATATCAGTAGTGGCGTTTTAGTGTGTCTTTTTCAAGCGTCTGCTTTGAATCAGATGAATACATGAACGTTCTATTCTCTAATTGTTTTTACTTTATATAATCAATGTTGAGAAAATTGTATTCGTATTATATAAAATATCTATTTATATTTTGTACTAAAATTCCTGCCAAGAAAAACAATCTTAAATTACACACATAAAATAAAATAAACAATTATAAAAATAAAAAAAAAAAAATCAGGTATATCATTTCCCAAAATATATTTTTTAATGTATAATGCATTAAGATTGAATCAAACAGAACAAATATAGAACGATACATATATAAATATAAACATTTGAATGTATTTATTTGTAAAATATGCATTGAAATTATTATTGTTTTATTTACATTAAACAAAAATATATAAAATACAAAATGTTAAAATAACATTTCTTGAATTCGAAAATATTTCTAGATAGAGAAAACAAGCTCTAGCAGTTTATGTATATGCGTTCAATTCTGTATTTATTGCTTAAGTTTACTTTGCTGTTTTTTCCTATAGGGAAAAATTGATGACAATAAAAAAAAAGAGATACAAAAAAAAAAAAGTAATAAATAAACCAGGAAAAACAAACTCGAAGAAAATGACCCACGCGTTAAGATTTTTCTCTACCTTTTTTTTTCTTTTTTTCATTTATCATCAATAGCAAGGTCTAAGAATCCGTGATTGATAGTGTCGGATCTCGAGTGGAGTTGAGATGTTTACCCTCCACCGTTAAGAATCGCTAGGCCCTGTCTATACAGATATATGAGTCAGAGGAACGTGTTTTTGTTTGACTTTAAGTTGTTTTTCCACTACACCGTTAGGCGTGTCTGTGCATGTCTTTTGTCAAACGTACCGGTGCTGAATAAAATCCTGGAATGAAAAATCCGCCAGGGAGCGTATTTTTTTTGCGGTTGTCGGAAAATCCGGATGAAAAAATGGAGGTCACTCGGGAATAAAAGAAAATAAAAATAAATAAAAAGGTGCAGTCCACAAATAAGCTTCCATTTTGTTTTTTATTTTTAGGGGCCAAAAAAAAAAAATGCGAATTTAAAGCACACTTGCATCCTGCTAATTTATCGGTTCCTTGACACTTTATTCTCAGGTGAATGGAAACCAGTTCGCCATTTTTTTTTTGCTGCTGTGTCTGTTTATGAATGTGTTTTTTATGCTCTTATCACCTTAGGTAGGGTGTCCCCGTATTTTTGAAGATCGTTTTACTGTCCAAGAACTGTAAGATTGACACTGTATGGCATCAGATATGGTTTCTATGTCAGTAGTGGCGTTTTACTGTCTTTTCAAGCGTCAGCTTTGAATCAGAAAAATGAATAAACGTTCTTTTCACTAATTGTATTTTACTTTATGTAAAAAATCAATGTTGTTAAAAAATTATAATTGTTACTATCTAAAATTTCTTTTTATATTTTGTACTAAAATTCAAGACACAAAAACATTCTTAAATTACATTCATAAAATAAAATAAACAAGTATAAAACTAAAATATCAAGTGTATGCTTTCCCATAATACATTTTTATAGTATAATGTCTAAATATTGAATCAAATACGATAAAAATAAATATTTGAATGTGTATATAAGGAAAATATGCATTGCAATTATTTTCGTTTATTTACATTCAACACAAATATGTTAAATACAAAAATGTTAAAATAACAGTAACTTGAGAACTGGAAAAAGATTTCTAAAAAGAAAAAAAAAAAAATCTAGTAGCATATATATAGGGTGAATTCTGTATTTATTGCTTAAGTTTGCTTTGGTTTTTTTCCCTCTATAGGAAAAAAAAATAGATGACTGAAAAAAGGAGATAAAAGGACAGTAATAAATAATCAAGGGGAAAAAAACTGGAAGAAAATGAGATCGCAGCACTCTTTTATAGTTTAATCGGAATTTTATAATTTTTATGTTCTTTAATCTACGTGAGATCTCCGTTAAACTTTTTTTTACCTATACTTTACTAAACGTGAACCTTCTATTAGATTTGCAAGATAACCCAAAATATGATGATATAAAATAAAATTTAGGTTTGCAAAAAGAACCCTAAGGTGTGTAATTCTGAATTTTTAAACTCTCAAAAAATACTGAAAACAATTAAATAAATCTTTACAAAAGTCATGAAGAAGTTATGATCGTGTACACTGAATTGATCCATGATGCCATGCTTACAAAACGCTCATTGAAATAAAAATACGACTGAGGGCTTCCAATTGGTGGTAGTTGAACTAACTGAAATACTGATTGAATGTCATTCCTAAATTAGTAGAATTATTTTATTCTTGTTGATAATTCTAATAATCCTGCAAGTTATTATGCAGTAAATGGGAATAATTTCTGCCTCATGGATTCGCTATACTTATTAAACTTTGGTATATTCTTGAAAGGTGCTCTGGTAAACATTTGCAACAGGATTTAAGAAACAAATTTGACTATTGCACGATAATAATCCGCATTTCTGTATTTTCAATGGATTTTACGATTTGTGATGTTATGAAAGCGTTTACGTTAGTGCACTTTGAACAATTTGTATCATTATAAAAGATTATGGTCTTGTTGTTGTCTCCGTATCCCCTGATGAATACAAGAAAATGAAATGAACAGAGCTTTCTCATATCCAAATATTCATCCACGATATGTCCAACACGTTCCTTTGATATCTTTAGGGTCTCAGCTATCTCAATCAACTTCACTTTACGGTTATCAGAAATTATTTTGTGGACATCTTTGATATTTTCGTCGGTAACACCCTCTTTGGGGCGTCCACTGCGTGCATCGTCCTTGGTGCTCCTTTCGCCTCGTTTACATTTAGCAAACCACTTCTCTACGGTTGATTTACCTGGGGCAAAGTTCGAATACTGTTCATCAAGCCAAGCCTTGGCTTCAATAGTATTTTTTTTTCGCCAAAAAGCAAAAGCTTTATTAACACACGAAATTCCCTTTATCCATTTTTTCAAACTAACAAAAAGTTGCTTCACTAAAAATGCTATAACTCACATACTAATAGTGCAACAGCTGTAGTGCAACTAGTAGCGCCATCTATGTGTCAGCCTACGAACTTTTCAGTCCACCTGTTATATACAGTATTTATATATTACAGTGTAACTCTCATAAAACTCCTCATGTCGTAGAATGTAAAGCTTCTATTAAACTGCCGACCTGTCAATGCTAAATGCTTATGCATAGTGCCACAATTAATCTCGTGTCTCTGCGCGTTCTTGAATACACTAACAGTTCCACTTCCACCATCAGATTCGAAGCTG
Organism: Caerostris extrusa; assembly: GCA_021605095.1. Taxonomy (NCBI): domain Eukaryota; kingdom Metazoa; phylum Arthropoda; class Arachnida; order Araneae; family Araneidae; genus Caerostris; species Caerostris extrusa. The sequence goes on from BPLR01000672.1 coordinate 55,364, forward strand.
AGTTCTTCTACAACCAGATGCGCGTTTTGTTATTATGTTATGAGTCGGGTCTGCCATCAATATACAGATGAATAATAATGTATAAAAACCAATATCTATTAATAAAGACAGCTTACTTATGATATAGCTTTCAAAATTTAGAATTCAAAAGCATAACAACTAATAAGTTTCTTGAAAATTTAGATTTAAAAATGATAAGTTTTATAAAAAAGGAATTTTGAGTTCAGATCTAACATGACAAAAATTACGTAAATTGAAAATGCCTTATTAGAAAATATTTTTTTCAAAAATAAAGGCTTCATACAAAAACATTCTGATTAATTAACTACATAGAAATCGGGATGCATTACAATTCTTAATAATAATAATAATAATAATTTGAAAACCGCTAAAATTCGTCTCCTTTGCAAATACGCACATTTAATATGAAGATCCTCAGATTTATGATACTTAATGGAAATTAAATTAAAATGAAATAAATAATCTGAAATTATGACAGAAAATTAAAAATTAATCGAAGAAGTTTGAAGAAATTAAATATCAAAAATTACAAATTGATCTTGTGAATCTAGTTATTGTTTAAATTCTCTATGAGGTCGAATCTATATCTCATCTATATGAGGTCGAATTCGGGTAATGTGTTTCAGACAAATTATGATCTGATTTATAAAGAAAAGTCACAGTAATCTATGAACATTTTCTAAAAATTTGTATATGACATATTTTGAAAGGAAAATATGAATAAAATATAATAGCAAAATAGTTTTTTACAGAGAATAACCAATTATTATTAATATTATTATTATCGACAAATTATAATTGCGCTACTTAGTATTCATTTTCAAAATTTGTAATTGAAAAAAATTAATTTCGTAAGTTGGTAAATATTCATTAAAATTTTATAAATAAAATATTATAGCCTTATAATTATAGTAAGGCTCTGAATGTGAAAAAGGAGTTCTAAAAGGATTCTTAAAATACATTTTTTTAAATATATATATATATATATATATATATATATATATATATACATATGAAATTTAAATTTTCCAAAATGTTAAAGTTCATAATTTAAAAATGATGAAAAATAAAAAATCGTATTTATACAAGTACCCAATGGGAAAATTTTAAAGTGCATCATTTTTTATGTTTAAAGAGATTACACAAAAGGTTGGGATTTTTTTATTCAAAATTAACATTATGGAATTATTAAAAACATCAAATAGCATCGCTATAGTATGAAAGAGAACTTTTGAAAAAAAAATAATAAACAAAACAATTGATAAATGGTTCAAATATAATAAAAGCAAATAATAAAAGCAAATTATTATATCTTGATTCTTCAATTTTGATTTCGCCCCACGAAAGAGAAATATTCATTCATACACTTTAGAAAATCAAATTACAATTTTAACTAACATTTTTTCTATTTTTTACAGATCACTGCAGAAGAAAAACTAAATAGCTAATCGTTCATCCTCAGTTTATCAGTCGTCATCCAATCAGTCGTCATTTAATCGTTCATCCTCAGTTATTAAAAGTGTGCACAAAATGACCGTAGAGCGACAAACCAAACCAAATCAGTTTATCTCGAATATACTAATCGAATGAATCCAAAAATAACTCATTCTGGTTTTGGAGGTTTGGTTTGGTTTGTCGCTCTTACGGTTATCTTGTGCAATACTTTTAGGCTAATTAGACCGAGACCTACAGTTTAACGTGGATTCGAAACCACCCACAAACATCCATGCCACAGCCAGGATTCGAACCTGAAGCCTCTGGTTTTCGGAGGAGATACTCGCACATTGAAATATTTTAGATTTTAAAAGATTTGGATTTACGTGCAATCTGATGATTGAAACATAAAATATGAATAGCATGTCAAATGAGATGCAGTTTAAATATCCTCGCCCCCGTGTGGTTCCGGGGTTAGAATAGCCCCACTATAGCCCATGAACTTCGTAAAGGCGACTAAAATGGGTACCATGGGGTAAAAGTCAGACTTCTCCCTTTAGGTGCCCCATGTCTTTGTGCCGTAAAGTCAAGGACAAAAAAGAACCTGCATATTTTACCCTTTATCATGACTCGTAGGTTTAAGTTTCACACGGATTCATGAACTTACTGTCGACGGAAGTGGGATATGAACAACAAAAAAATTCATTATTTAAAATTAATTTCTAAAAAGTTTCTCCTCGTGACATACATGCAAAAAAATTATTACTTGGTTTGAAATTAACAGCGTAATACTATTTGTTGAACGAAATTATAAATACCCAAATAATAAACTTCAATAGTCTTATTTTTAATTTTTATTTAATCAAATATCGATATAAACTTGGCAACAGAAGACAATAAAGTTGCATGACATGAATCATATTATTTCATGTGATAAAAATATGAAAAGATAAAACTACGGAATGTTTTTTTCAAAGTTGTTTCGTTGGTTTCGTGTACTGTATCAAGTATCACCAGGTTAGTTATGAAAATGACACTTAAAATCTTTAAACAGAAAGAAATTCTCAATTTTATTAAAATAACTCGATTTCTTAAAAAAGGTAATTGCTTTTTGAAATATTGAAGTTGATAAATACATTTTTAATCATAATAATTTTACACATCGAAATTATAGTTAATCAGAAATTAAAATTTAAAAAAATTTTAAATAAAAAATATAAGATAATTAAGTCAGCTTATTTAAACAAGGACGTAATTTTTAAATTTTTCTGATTTTTAAAATAAAAATAATATTTTTATAAAGTTACCGTTAGTAATTTTCAGGCTCCAAAAATATCGCAAAAAACAAATGATGAAATATTAACAATATTTTTAAAAATTTCTTGTAAAACTATTTAGTTAATCGCTAGTTTGTGGTAGTCATTTAAAAATTGGTAACTCTGTTTGGTGATATTTATAATCAAAGGGCAATATCTTTATAATTACAGTAACCCTAAATTTTTAATGCATTTAACTTGAGATTTTATTTACTATGATCTCTTTGTCTGTCTATATTTTTCATTTTGTTAGCTTTCTTTTAACAGAATAGCTATTTTTTTAATAAATTACTGATTATTTATTTATAAATTTAATAGTTATTAATATTTATTTATAATTTATTAATATTTATTTATTTATAATTTATTAATATTTATTTATTTATAATTTATTAATATTTATTTATTATAAATTTATTAATATTTATTTATAATTTAATATTTATTTATTATAATTTATTAATATTTATTTATAATTTATTAATATTTATTTATTATAATTTATTAATATTTATTTATAATTTATTAATATTTATTTATAATTTATTAATATTTATTTATAATTATTAATATTTATTTATAATTTATTAATATTTATTTTATAATTTATTAATATTTATTTATTATAATTTATTAATATTTATTATAATTTATTAATATTTATTTATTTTCATTTATCAATGTTTATTTATTATGATTTATTTATATTTAGTTATTTACTGTTGTTAATTGATTATTAATAAATTTATAATTGTTTTCATTACAGTGTGAGGAAAAAAAAAAATTTTATGCATATAAAATTATTTGTAACATGATCGGTTTTTTTTTTTTTTTATTTTTATATATATTTCAAAAGTAGTTTATTTTCATATTATTAATTGATCCTCAATTCAGTCACAGCATACAGAAATATAGATATGAATCATATTTCTGCCTTGCTGTATAAATCTCCTTTTCTTTAAAATTCTTGATTGTTTGAAATTTAGATTAATATTTTTGAAATTTTAACCTAAGTATTCTTTATATTAACTTGTTTGCATTTTCATTTTACATCAGTCAATGTGACCTTTTAAATCTGAAACTTAAATTCTAAAAAAAATCCGTTGCATGTAATTAAGCATTGTACTTTAAAAGTATTTGATTATTATTTATTTGTGTTTGAACTAAGTGTAACTAAAAATAAAATTGAAAAAATCACATCATAAGAAACGCCAAAATTTACTTTAAGAAATATACAGGCCTTATTTTGTCTATAAACTGTTTTGTAGCATTAGAAAAATACAAATATCAATAAGTTAAACATCAAGAACTGAACTGGCAAATCAAATATATATATATACAAAAATATACAAAAAAAAAACAGGGTATGAATTATGTTCAGCAAGAAATCAATAAAACCAAAATAAAACTTATGAAAACCAAAAAAATAAACGATAACAATTAATTTTAACATCCTGAGATAAGCGTTATCAAGGAATACGTACCCTAAGGATACTATAAACCATGTTATTTCTGCTCTCTAGATAACTGGATTCAAATCAAAAATATATCTAACGACATATTTCGATAGCACAGAGTCGACAGCATAACTTTCCGTTTAAAGTCGGTAAGGTATAGAATTGTAGAAAAACGATTTGACAGTGTAGCCTGTTTATAAAGCTAAAATCGAGTCACTTTATAGAATAGAAATCCAGGAGCACTGTAGGTCACCATTCCCAGTGGTCTGTTATCCAACAGACTAGCATTTATCATCAAACACTTTTGCAGATTAATATGGATAGATTAAATAAACGATAACAATTAATTCGAACATCCCGAGGATAAAAGATTATCAGGGAATACATACCCAGGGATATAAACGATGCCATTTCTGCTCACTAGATAACTGGATCTAAGTCAAAAACATATCTAACGGCATACTTCGATAGCACAGAGCCGACAACATAACTTTCCGTTTAGAGTTGGCAAAGTATAAAATTGTTGAAAAACATTTTGGTAATGTAGCCTATTTCATAAGGCGAAAATTGAGTCCCGGGATAGAATAGAAATCAGAAGCACTGTAGAGCATCAGTCTACTGGCCTGTTGTCCAACAGACTCGCGTTTACCACCAAGCACATTTATAGATTAGTGGATTGGATTTATTTAAGAATGCACGTTTTTCTTTTTTAGCTCTAACATCAAACTTTTTGAGCAAACTGAATTCCCTGTCAAACATTTGGAACCACAAGAATTGCAAAGTGATTTCGATAATGTTGGACATCAAGGAAGCCGTCGCAGTCACTGAATTCATCGTGAAGAAATTTCAAAAAATAAACATCTACCACAGGCTGGAGTTTCCGCTTAGCACAGTATGTATTCTGGGAGACCTTTTGTTTTTTTATTAATATTTAAAAAGAAAAAATACTTATTTTTTTTTTTTTAAATATAGATCAGGGGTGGCTGATCCGCGGTCCGCCTCGATCATTTCCCGGCAGATAAGATTTATCACTCTTTTACAAAAATATTATTTATTTTAATTATTTATTTTATAATGGCCAATTTAGTGAAACCCAATGTATTAAAAATACATTACGTGTGCATCGATTTAATCCCCATTTGAGAAATTTGGCACAAAAAGTTTTTAGCGCTTTTGGTTCAACTTACACCTGTGAAGCGTTTTTTTTAAGTTGGGTCAGTAACAAACGTGTCTACTGGTGAGCATTGGGGGAGGGGGGATTCAATCAGCTGGCGGCTTTGTTGTACACACTGTTTCAAAAACGGAGACTCGATATCGTTTGTTATCTTAAGCATCTTGCTTGTCAGTCCGACTACTTGGTGGGATTTTTTCGGGCTTCTCCCATACTATACGCAAATGTGAGGTAGTTCCACCTAAATGCCATTCCGAAGGCACTACCGTCCTTCTTCAGCGACACACGGATCTAAGTCAGACTTCTACCTATAGGTCTACAACAGAAGCTCCCCCTCTCCCTCGCTCCCTCCATGGGAACAAACGGGTTCATGGATTTGGTCTAGATGTTGCTGTCGACTAAGTGGGATAAGAAACAACAACAACAATAGCGAATTATAAGTAGAGCAAACAGGTATATGAATTTGCTAACAATTTTTTTTTTTTATATTCAGTTACAAGTAATCCAAATTTTCATTGTCATATTCGTGTTTAGCAACCCAAATTCAGCAATAAATGACTATTTTAATCTGAAAAAAGAATTTCTTCGAAATTTGTGTTCCTGTGCAATCGAAAAAAAAATTAAAGACTGGTATTAAAATAATTTGCTTAAAATACTTTTTTGAGTAGTACATTTTCTGTTTAGTACATCTCTACAGAGTTCTGAACCAGCCCTCCTTGATTCAAAAACAAACGCGCTACCTAACAATGGTGGTGATGACTGCTCCAACTCTTACCCTATACCTGTATATGTGAAACGTCATCATCATAACTGTCTCGACAGTCCGTTGTCGGCCTTGGCCTTTTAAAAGATCCAGCCAGGCTGTTCTCCTCTTGGCCATGGGCCTCCAGTTTTTGATCTTAATAACATTAAAATCAGAGTAAACAGTCGACCCATTTCTTTTTTCGGGCTTCCCTGGTCGTTGTTCAAAAGGGGTTATATTGCAAACTTTCAAGTCAGCTCTATCACTTTCCATTCTCATGAGATGACCGGCCCATCTCATTCTGTTCAATTTAACAAATTTTAAATCAGCTCTACATGAGTCCATCTGCTCGATGAGCATTTGCAACTTTTTACTTTTTGATACAGCGGACGTATGTTACAGAAACCAAATCTCAGGTCCATTATTCGTTTCCTGGTCTTTCCATGGAGGCAATGTCCGGCTATATCCTTATTAGACTTCGAAACAGCTTGTTAACCCTGCACCCAATCCCCAACCAGGAAGGCCAGGTCCTGTTTAGTCGCTTCAACAACACGCAAGGACTACGTTGGGACAATTCTTGGACAACACACCACACGGGTGTGAAACGTCATCATTGTACTGAATCAAGATGACAATTTTACAGACATCCTTTAAGTTCTCATTTATTCTTAACTTTTATTTTCCATATTTCCCTTTTTTTTTTTAAATATCTGGAAAATTATACAAAAATAACAATCTGTGTTCTGTTTCGCAGCCTCCGAAAAAAGAGACGCAAATTGGTGTCTTCCGATTCACCGCGCATCGAAGATAACAAAGATATTTTGAAATCGTCAGACATTTTCCCAAAACAAATTTCTTCCTCGGAACGCCACACCGACGATGCCAAAATCAAAAGAAACCGAAAGAAAATCGCCAGTCTGACAAGCAAGATGACGAAGCAAAAGTTTGTTGTGATGAGCACCCAAGACTTACGGCGTTGTAAAAGGAATTTCTGCAGCATTAGAGAAACTAATATTCCGCCCAAGTGTGATGATGGATTCTCTTCAGCCCTGAAGTCAGCAACTAAGTTAAGCGTGTTTTTTAAGGGATGCGTTAATCTGGTGCAGACCTCGAAATTTTATGCAATTGAAGACATTGATTTGGTGATGAAGAGAGTGGTACGATGTGGCAAAGTTGTTAGCATACTCGATCACTGGAAAACAGTAGGTAAATGGATGTTTTGATTGATATTTACTTATTTTTACTTAAAGCTATTAGCATTTCTTTGTGGTTTAATCTTTTTTGTTGTATTACAAGTCATATCAAGCCAAATGAAAAAAAAATACAGGAGATACGAGTTCTTAATAATTTTTCAAAAATTAATAAGGGCATTAAAATTCTTCTGCTAGATTTGAAAAGTAGATATGTTTTGTAATTTTTATTGGATGTCATTAAATTCCCAATGGGTAAAAAAGGATGCAACAGAAGATATTATTTCTGAAGTGTAAGTATATATATATTGCTTTTAAACTATTCTTTTTTTCACTTTTAGTGAATACTTACGTATTAAGAATTTCTACACTCAATCGATACAATAATGCCATATATTATTCGCTATTGATAGTTTTATCTTTTCTCAAGATAGTCGATGAATAGAATTCGGATGTCATAACCTTGCCAGTTGAGGTTTTTGTTCGCTTTGGACGACTTTCAGCGGTTGCTGTCCACTCAGCTGACAATCTTTTGATTAAAGTGTGTGTAGTAGGTCCATGTTTCATCAATTGCCATTTACCAACATATGAAATTATTTTTATCTCTTTTGAACAGCTCCAAACAGCTCTGAATCGTCGGCGCGTTGTTGTTTTTGATCTGGTGTGAGCAAACAAGCCACCTACTTCGAAAGCAACTTACACATGCTCAACTTTTCATGTAAAATTGTAAACACACTACCTTCTGATATCTTTAAGCTGTCAGCTCTCTCTCGAAACCTCACTTTACGGTCTGTCAAAACTATTGTGTGGATTTTTTTTTGTTTTTTCATAACAACTGTCGATTTTGGGCGACCAGAGCATTCAGCATCATCGGTGAATCTTGTCGGTGGTATTTATACGACGGTGTTTAAGCTCGTATACCATTCAGTGATAGTTGATTTTCCTGGTACAGAGTCTAGATAATACTTTTCAAGTTCCTGTTCAGATTCACCAGTAATTTTTCGAATAAAAAAACAATATTTAATCAACGCATGAAATTCACTTTATCCCTAATTTCGAAAAATAACAAAACTGGAGTCACTAAAACCACTGTAACCTGTAAACTAATTATCAGAATGTCAAAAAAAAATTTTGACATGTATCGTTTGAAGGATGCTATTATCTAGAAATTATATGGATCTGCAACAGTGTTGCCATATATTATATGACACTTATTGAAGGGTGTATTACAAATAAATATATATTAATGAAATAAAAATTGTCAACATTTTATCTCATTTCGTTAATCAGGCAGTGGCAACATATGCATCAAACATGGAGTAGCTATGTGGTTTAAGGTGTGGTTTTACTTTGTCCCCTCATCAGAATTAATTAAAAAAAAAAAGATTCTTCATAAGGACCTGCTGCATACGTAAAAGATAGTAAAAGGCAAATTAATATTTATAATGTGTTAATATTTAAAGAAGTAAAATAATATAAGATTAATTCTTTTAAAATTATGATTTTTTTAATACAGGATAATAAACGAAAACTTAAGTCCTATAAACAAATATGTGTTGTATACTTATATCATTCAATCATTTCGATATTGTTGGTCTCATTTAGGGTCATCAAGACGATGGAACGGTGCCATGATCACTTACAAAGACCCTGAAGATTGCAAAAAAGTCTTTAAAGAGATGTTCCTCCATCAGCTTCCCGGTGTCCAGACGATTTACATCCCTTATCATTTGATGCTCATTGGACGCTTGGAGAACCAATACATTCGTGGTAACTTCGGTTCGTCCATCCTTATTGGAGGAATCAATCCAAAAGCGCCTCGCGACAAGCTGAATCGTGAGCTGGAGCAATACGGGGACATCATATCAAGTCGATGGAAGACCAAAGACAGAAGTGTCTGCTGCGAAGTTACCTATCCTCATGTGGTGGAAGCCATCGCCGCAGCCCTGGCATTGGATGGGAAATGCTTCGCCAGAAATATGCTCACAACGAGGCTAAAGATGAGGAAAAGAGAAAAACAATTGCATATGATGGTTTGCGGACATTGTTTTTAAAGGCTATCGTCTTTTTAAAACAAGTGATTACGTAATAGAAGATCACAAAATAGTAATTTAATGTCCGGGTTTTGGTGTAATTAGTAGTTTTAATGTAAATATTTTTCCTTCATTCACAAATTCATTACCTTCTAGGTCAATAAACACATCAAAACTTGTTAATCGAATTTATTTTATTTGTGTACATGGTCATATAAACGTGTGCGACTAAATTAACTAACTTCCTGGCACTATAGCCCGTGGTGAGCAAGGCCTAAATTCCCGAAATCTGCCTAATCCGGCCTAAATTCCCGTAATAAGGCCTAAATTCACGTAATCCCGTAATCTGCTTATTGTCAACTGGCAGATTACGGGAGGTTGGTTGGTTGGTGGGGTTTAATGGCACAAGAGCCAGATATGGCTATGCTGCGTCAAGCAACGGTATTTTTTATGAAGTTCATAAAAAACCAGTAATATAAAAAAAAAATGTTGAAAGTCAATTCCTACTTTTTGTTCACTATATTGCAGAAAGTCCTTTATAAATAAAGTTGAAATTTTCATCTTACATCTGGCTCCATCTATTGGTAGATACATGCAACTTAAATCTAAAAAACATAATTAATTTAATCTAATTACTGAATTAATATTTGAAAAAAACTGTATTAACATCTAGTGTCATCCACTAAAAGTTTTAAAAAATGTATTTGAATTTGAGTGGAGGAATAAAAAGTATTTTATGAACGATTGAAAATTTGAACAAGATAGAGTGTGAGCTAATAGACTGGCAACTAGCGTACCGTTTACGGAGTACCGACAGGGGTAAATACCCCTTAAACCTCCTCATCTTAATTAATATATATACTTGGAATTATAATGGCTGCTTTAATTAATGTTAGTAGATAAAAGATAAAGTTTCTAAAAATTCAAATTAAAGTGGTACTCAAAAATTAAAAAAAATACTATTGATAAAAGTAAAATACAAAATAAAAAAAAAAGTTAAAAGAGCTAATAGAAGGAATTGAAAAAACAATCAAATAAAATGAACTTCATAAATACAGGCAAGTAAAAACCACAACAATATAAGAATAGTGAAAAGGCTTAAATGACAATTGTAAGATGAGACAAAATGCATAAAAGCTGATAAAATCAGAAAATTATCAAATTAAAATCTGTCTACTCTAAAGCCATGTCAGTGGCATCGTATTCCAATATATAGTCTGAATTTGAAGAATCGGGACGCTCCGTGTGAGATTTATTTTCTAAACCATCTGAGTAACAAAAGATGCCTAAGGCTCAAACCTGCTTGTGTCATAATGTTTTTTTTTAAAATTTCGACAAGGATTTTGATTTTCTGTTGGTCGATTTACATTTGATGGTGGATGTTTTTTATTTGGAAATCAAATTTCTCTTTTTATGGTCTCCTTAATTTTCTAATTTGTATGCCTCGGGGTTGCAGGTAAATTATTACGAGAGTAGATGGAACATAGGCTCCAGATTCGAATCGTGGCGGTGGTATGGATGCTTGTGACGGGTTTGGAATTCCCTTTAAATTGTAGGTCCCGCTCTGTTTAGCCTTCATGTGTATAGATGACTGTAGAGCGTTAAACCAGACCAAATCTGTTGTGATGGAGCATCCGTAGGTAGAAGTCTGGACTTGGCTCCGGGACGCTGACTTTTTTTGGGGGGTAGAGTTGTCAGCCGTACGCCCAAAGATCCACAGTCCTATTAGACCTGGACCATGGGTTAAAGTGTATTCCAAACCACTACAAATATCCATAGCACACCGAACTCATAACAGCTAAAAATTAGCATCTTAATTAATTAGTGTTTAATTAGTGTTTTTCTTTATTAATGTTCCAAATAATTGAAATGTAACAATGCTATTGTAAGCATATTTATATTTAAAAATATCTATAAGCATTTGAAGTTAATTTTGTATTATGACATTTTAAGAAGCAATGTTTGCTTGTATATGAAACACAGTTCTAGCTGATAGTTCGATCTAGAAAAATATTTCATTATCTAAACGAGGGATGACCAAAACCACGGCTTGCATTAAACATTTTCTGGCCCGTGAGATTTATCCCACTTTTACAAAATATATTTAATTTATAATGGACAAAGTAGTAAAAACCAGTGTATTAAAAAATACATTATGTGTGCATCCATATATTCAAAAAGTAACTGTCAAAATTATGAGAAAAAAAATAGCTTTGATTTTTAAATCATTCTTTAAATTATATGACAAATATTACCTGTTTTATTTAGGAGTTTACAGTTATGAGTTCGCAGAATAATTAAATTACAAACGCCAATTACGATGTAACACCAATAACGTAATCGCCGATTACGATAAACATTAATTACAATTACGATTGCAACACCAAAATTGAAATCGATTTGCAAAAGCTAAGTGAAAAAAGTGGAGAAGCAAATATCGCACAAGTAAAATAAATATTATGTAATGATTTAATTTTATTTAATTTAATTTATATTTATATTTTTTTATATTTAATTTTTAGTGCTATATATTCCTTTACAATGTGCGTTTAGTATCATTATTATTTTATATTTGTTTACATGCAAGAATAATAGTAAACACAACAATAACTCGTTATGTTTCAATTTTCACTCCAAAAAAATGTCTATATTGGGTCTAAATCTAATAGGGGGATATACAATTTTATATGCGGTCCGCATTGTTATGATACTTTCAAAGTGGCCACAAGATCATTTGGGTTGGTCACCCCTGATCTAAACACTAAATCTCAATACATTAAAAGGTCTAACATTAAATACGTTAATTGTCGAATTTTACACTATAAAGAAATCAAGTTTTATAATATAAGGAAATATAGATAGCAAATATGATCTATGTTATTTATCATAAAGCAGCATAGTATTATGATAAATAATATAGATCATCTTTGTTTATATTATAATAGATCATATCAATAATTGCGATTAGCATTTAATTATGTGTACCTGATTGGAGTTTACATTTGGATGTAAGAATAACATATCGCTTAGGTTAATAATTTCGATTTTAGTAATTCAATTTGAATATTTTGATTAAATAAAATGTATGCATGTGAATTTAAATTAAGGAATTAGGGAAAAAAAGCAAATACATTCATGATAACCAATAATTATGTATATCTCAGAAGTTTAGAAGGTTATATTTCTTGAACTACTGAAAATCAAATTTTATTGAACAGTTTCTTTAATGTGCTTAACTTAGTCAATAAAAGGGGATTACAAAAGGTGTTCAAAAAACATATCCATATTTCTTAAATCTTTTGAAAAGGGGAATGCATATTGAATCGTTGTGTCAATGATTATATAAATCTTAAACTTGCGTTTCTTTCCGAATTTTTACATGTAACGAGATATCACGGCCTACCAATACTTTAATCAATGCGTGGCTGTTTTATGCTTTCTAAACGAATATTAAAATGATTTGTTAAATTATTATAAGAATTCAATAAATCAGATTTAATAACATTAACCCTTTGCACTCGAAGTTTTTTCATTCGTATTACCAGCAACTCGAAGCGATTTTACCGAAAAAGATCCTATTCACATGCAAGTTTGATATACGCATTAAAAAAAACGCGTTATTTATGTTATTTGCATTGTCTCCGTAGAGGAGACCTCTCCGAGCTTGAAGACAAATTTTAAATGGCTCCTTTACGGAGCTCTCGAGTGCAAAGGATTAAATAAATATGAGCAAAATGGTTGATTTTTAAGAGTGCCCGATATTTTGGATTATAGATGCTCTCAACAATTTAAAGGGAATCAATGTGTTATTCAAAAGCCGAATTTCACAATCGTACCCACCTACCGAAACTGCTCATTAGTTTCATCAACGTAAGTAGTAAATACTATATATAAATACTATTTTAGAGCCAACGGCCATACCATACTGAATATACCGGTTCTCGTTAGATCACCGAAGTCAAGCATCATTGGGCGCGGTCAGTACTTCGGTGGGTGACCACCTGGGAACACCGCGTGACGTTGGAATTCACAAATTTGGGACCTGCATGGCCGAGTGTCCAGCGCTCTGGCGCTCGGTGCCACAGGTTTCGGGTTCGAATCCCGGCAGTGCCATGGATGTTTGTAGTGGTTCGGAATCCACTTTAAGCCGTAGGTCCCGGTCTCCTATGACTGTAAGCGCGTCACGGAGCCAAAGTCAGACTTCTACCTACGGGTGCTCCATCACAACAGAAGCTGCTTCCTTCCCCTTCAATCATGAGTACGTATGGGCTCGTGGGCTTGGCCAGCGAAGTGGGATAAGAAACAACAACAACACTATTTCTAATAAAGTGTGCTACACGTTAAGTTCAATAGTTGAGTGGATCGATCAAATTTTGGTAACATTCATTCAAAAAGTTACATCCCGTCTGCTTGGCGAGAATCTCTAATGTTCAGAAGTTTCACTTTAAGTGTTCTGATGGTTAGACGAATCGTCATCAGACATAATCACCAAGGCAAGTCTGTAAAAGATACCGCATTACACGCTTCACAGTTATCAGATCTCTTATTAGAATCGATCCAAAATGCATCATTTTGCCAAATTGAACCCGCTGGTGGCTCGCCAATTATCAATATGCTAAACGTTCCACAATCTGGACATATCCATGGCAAATTTGGATTTGGTTGTTCATATCCCAACTCCTCAGAGTCATCTAAATTCTTCTTTTCTGCTTCGGAATTTCTACAGATAGGACATTTATGGTTGGTTTTAGGGTTGTTCAATGTTTTGAATTTAAAAAAATTAAAAACATTTTGGGTGCAATATTCGCATAAAAAGGTAAAGTGAAAGATAAGTTCAATTGTTGAGTGGATCGATTAAAAATTTGGTAACAGTCATTGAAAAAAGAAACATCTCGTCGTCTTGGCGCGAATCTCTAAAATTCAGAAGTTTCACTATGTGTGTTCTGATGGTTAGACGAATCGTCAATCTAAATCCTTCTTTTCTGCTACGGGATTTCTACAGATTGGACATTTATGATTGGATTTATGTTGTTCAACATTTAGGATTTTAAAAATACGCAACTTTTTAATTAAAAATATTTTTATTAAAAAAATGTTCGAAGCAATTGAAAAAATTGCAATACAAAGGTCAATTGAAAGATAAAGTTCAATAGAAGCGTGGATACATCAAAATTTCCAATAATAAACGCTCTATTGCCTCGTCAATTAACCTTAAATTAAACAATCCACAATCTGGACATACCCATGGCAAGTTCGGACTTGGTTGTTCCTCAGAATCATCTAAATCTTCCTTTTCTTCTAAGGAATTTCTACAGATAGGACATTTAGGGTTGGATTTCATCCACTTCTGGATGCATCTGTTGTGAAATGAGTGGCTGCATGGCAAAAGTCTCATTTTTCTGTTACGAGAGGTATCTAGACAAATTGAACAGTTGACAACTTTTCCGTCTTCCGTATTCTGGCGTTTTTTTACACATGCTCGTTTCCGTTTCGTTGGCTCCTTGCGTTTGCCATTTTCATTATCCATGGATGTCTTTGTAAAAGAAAATGTAAGCACATTATGATCCAATACTCTATTTTTCCATGAATTAAATACTTTTTTCAATTCCTACTATTAGTTCACACTCTCCCTATATATATCTTGTTCAAATTTTCAATCGTTCATTAAATACTTTTTATTCATCCGCTCAAGTTCAAATACATTTTTTTAAACTTGTAGTGGATAACACTGGATGTTAATACTGGTTTTTTTTTAATATTAATTCATTAACTTAATCTAATTCAGTTTTAATTTTAATTTTAGGAATAAATACTGTCAGTGGCGAAGCATGTAGATAGCTGGAAAAAAATTCTTTTTCAGATTCTTTTTTCATTCTGGGTTCTAGTCTTCCAGTCAAGGAGGGAACAAAATGGAAAATGAAACATGTTAATAAATTAGTGAGAGAGATGAAAAGTGTGTATGCGAGAGAGAAAAAGTGTGTGGGAGAGAGAGGGGATTTTTCTAACTTAAAAAATGAATGTAAAATTATTTATAAATACTTCTGCAATATAGTGACTTTCTGCAATATAGTGATAAAAAGTAGGAATTGACTTTAAAAAAATTTTTTTTATATTACTTATTTTGTATTAAAAGAAATCACTTACTTGTAATGGTGCAATTCTAGTCTAATCTTGTCCGGTCAAACAATGTAGCCAAATAAAAAAACAACGGCTTACGGAACTCTTAACTAGGTGCTTGGAGATGTATGTTGCAGACGTCAAGCTCACGAAACAGGCAACTTGTCTCAAGTAGCTCCAATCTAACATACATAGAAGTTACAGTTAAAAATGTCAAATTTCGAATAAAGGTAAATAACATAAAATGAGGACCTGAATGGCAGAGTGATTAGTGCTCTGAACCATATTTCTCTGTTCTGAATTGCATGTCTCACGGATGATTTCTTCAAGAATTATTTTTAAAAAAACAGTCAGTGTTAAGTTTTGTAAGTATGTATTTTATAGATTAAGGAAAACAAAAGAAGCATTTACAAATTTGCTAAAACTCGCAGTTGGATCTTGGGTTAGGGAAGATTATATGTTTTGTTTATTTTGGCCTATACTAGACCTATAACTGGTTAAAGAATAGGGCCACTTTCAGTTTCATGGAGACACTTTAAATTTTTATTTACAAAACACATATACATATATATATATATATATATATATATATATATATATATATATAAATTTGTGTATTACAATTATTACTTAAAAAAATGGAATATAAAGAATTAAAATTTGATTCGCAATTGCAGTTCATTCCCAGAACATAGATTTTCAGAGTTCTCGAGTCTACAACGAATCTAATTCACCGGTCTGCGGCAGACATTAATTAGCACACTGCGTAATACACGAAACTATAAGGAACTCACTTTGTAAACACGCAGAAAATGCAGGCCCGTTCAATCACTTTCAGAAAAAGAGGAAAAAAACACTTCTTGTCGACTAGTCGCAGAAATATTTTTTTTTTCTTCTCCAAAAACCTTCCATTAAAAAGGGGGCTCATTTTCCCTTACTTCTCGTTGGAGTCGATACTTCCTCACCCCATGGGCTATCAGCAATCCCGATGCAGCAACTCATGGCGTAGTTCATATTCCAACTGTAATTGTTTCTACCTCTGAAGGTCGCATAGACAATCGCTAATTTCATGAGGTCTTATTATCCAATACACTGATTAACTGCTATCAGATTTTAGTGATGGGTTGTTATTATGTACCTGTTAAAGAATATACATTCCTGGGAACGAAATGCTACAATTTAGAACACTAAGCAACACTGAAATGAAAAAGAAATTATTTTTGAAATTAATATAATAAAGAAATGCTTCCTTAAATTGATACAAAAATGAAATAATTTCTGAAATTGTTATCGAAAATGAATGATTTTTTATATTGATATGAAGGAGGCAAGACTTTGAAAATTCGTATGAAAACAAGTAATGTAAAAAAAAAAAAAAATTTTGAAGTCAATTCCTACTTTTTTTCACTCTACTGCAGAGAAGTTCTTTATAAATAAAGTTGAAATTTTCGTCTTATATCTGGCGCCATCTATTGGTAGCAACTTAAATCAAAAAAAAAAAAAAAAACTAAAATTAATGAATTAATATTTGAAAAAACTGTATTAACATCAAGTGTCATCCACTACAAGTTCAAAAAAATGTATTTTAACTTGAGTGGGTGAATAAAAAGTATTTTATGAACGATTAAATATTTGAACAAGATATATATAGCCAGTCTGTGAATCAATAGAAGGGATTGAAAAAAAACAAGCAATATAAGAAAAAAAAATTTAAGTCAATACAACTTTTTTTTTCACTCATTTTCAGAAAGTCCTTTATAAATAATTTTCATTCATTTTTATAAGTCTATCTGGCGCCCTCTATTGGTAGATACATGCAACTTAAATCTAAAAAAAACTAAAATTAACTAATGAATTAATATTTGAAAAAACTGCATTAACATCCAGTGTCATCCACTACAAGTTTTAAAAAATGTATTTGAACTGGAGTGGAGGAATAAAAAGTATTTTATTAACGATTGAAAATTTGGAAAAGATATATATATATAGCGAGTGTGTGAACTAATAGAAGGAATTGAAAAAAAAAAAAAAAAAGATTTCAAACAGATAAGAAAAAGAAATGTATGCGAGCAATAAAAAGTGAGTAGAACAAAAATACCGTGAGTGAATCGAGTTTAATTACTGTTTTATGGCATGTCATAAATTCGTGACACATGTAATTAAAAACTAAACTGCACTTGGATACAAGTGGCGTTGTGCTTTTCGCGTGCATATCCCAAGACAACGGTTTCCATTCTAATGTATCTACTTTTCAAACAAAGTAAACAGATGGCATCAAAAAAAAAAAATTTCTGTACAAAGAAAAGTAAATCTTCATTGATATGTGGCGAAAAGATATTTCTGGAATAATAAATATTTATTTTTTAGAACGTTTTACTTATTTGTCAAAATTCCAGGAGTCAATCTTTGGTTGGATCTTTTAAATAATAGGTATTTAAATTATTATTTATTAGAAAATTTTTCGTAATTTTCTTTGTTAATTTTCGCTAATATTGTTTAGTAATACTTTAATTTTTACTAATAACTTAAATTCTAATTACCCTTTAAAAAGTATACATAATAAAAATTATTATTAAAATCAATTAATATCACATGATAAAACAAATAAGATTTAAGTTTTAATGGTGAAATTTGTTAATGATTTAAATAATATTTAAATAATAAACAAGTATGATTTACGCTTTAGAAATTTATATTTGTTTTATATCCAATTTAGGACCAGAATATAATTTATAAATGTAATGAAATTGCTATAATTCTGCTAGTTTATAATTGTAATAGTCATGACTGATAAACTGTAATAATGTAACTTGTTCAAATTAATGATTTTCACAATGTACATAAATTAATAAGTATCTCTTATAAATATTTAATACTTTTTTCACACAACTTAAACGTTTCTGCAGTATTTTGTAACTATCAATATTTTCAGTTTTTTTGTTTCTTTTTCTATGGTGCATTTTATTTTTTTAACCACCATTGTTTTTCTACAACCCATAATTTAGATTGTTGGGTTTTTTTCCATTTAGAATTACGAATTATATGAATTTCTATTAATATTTTTGACAGGCTAATTTAATATGCTAATTTTAAAATTAAAAAAATTTTACACTGATATGTTTAAATTATCCGAACCAAGTTACTCAATAATAACTATTAAGATTTATTATAGGTAATAAATCTGTGGAGCCTGATGGCTCAATAGCTCTCGGTTCCCAGGATTTGGGTTCGAGGCACCGTTGGTACTATGGATGTTTGGGATCCACTTTAAATCGCAGGTTCCAGTTTAATACGACTGTAGGGAGTTAGGCGTAGGGCTGATAACCCTATCCCTATAGAAAGAAAACATCTCCTATCTCGAAATATACCAAAGGCTGTCGGCCTTGACCGATCATGAGACGGTTGGGCCAATGAAGAAAAAAAGAAGAATACTATTTATGCTTTTATAAATTATGTTTAAAATATTGTTGTTCTGATGCAGCTGGCAATACAGAGGCAGTCAATCTTTATGACATATAAGCAAATTCTACACCGCTGTTACTCATTTAACACTACTCAGAGCACACGTGTAACTTGAAGATATGATACGGATGCGAGTAACACTACCCCCATAGCTCTGTACGTTCATATTAGACCGGGACATGCTGTTTAAAGTGGATTCTGAATCACTAAAAGCATCCATGGTACCGCCGGGACTAGAACCCGAAACCTGTGGTACCGAGCGCTAGACACTCAGCTATTCACGCCCAGTTTGCAATATAATTTCTTATAAAAAGAAAAAAATGCATATTTTTAGAGAAAAAAACAATTGGAATAAGATCCAATTTTTAGAAATGAGTTTATAATTTTTTAATTTTTCAATAAAATTGTTGTAATTTTCAATACAAAAATTCTCATAACTATGTTAAAAAATATCACGTTTTTCAATGTTTGCACCACACAAATACTGTCTTCATTTTTTTCAACAATCAATATATATTGCGTTTCTCTGTTGTTCTTAGAATAACCTGAACGCATACACAAGCAAACCTTTTTATTACCTTCGTGCAGTTCTTTATCACATTTTATATTGTCGTTAAATTTGAAGACGTCATAAAATTTCTTAAACACACGCCTTTTTCCCAATTTTGCTCAACATTAGTCGATACTTAAACAAACTACTCTAAAAGCACATACTAAAGTAAAGACAAGCTATACTAAGAACAGAATTCTGTGAAACCTGATTGCACAATTTAAGATGCCATAACATTTACTGGACACTCCCTGTTTTCCATACTTAACTAAATGGCTGTACCATAAATAACTATGATAAGTAAAAAAAAAACATATTTCTTTTTTTTATTTAGACCTCTCTGTGACGATAGGGGTAATGGATGAAACCTGCTGTCTGATGTCAGATTTTTCTGTGATAGAATCATCTACTTATTCTTGGATAGTCAGCCATTGATCCTACCTGCTATTTTAAATCTCCTTACAGTATGCTACAATCTCAAATTTACCTTCTTTCTATTACTTTAATCTTATTTGTATTTATAAGTTTACGCTAACAAGATTCCTGGAAATAATAGCACTTGACAGGAAACATTTTCATCGATTTTGGTCTGGTCAAATCAGATTGGTCAGTATATCTTTATTTTATAATGGAACTTTCCTTAGGTATGTTAGATATTCTTAGAAAACGGTATAGATATTGATAATAATACAATCGTATACGATATCTACAATCATTTCACAAAAAATTTAAAAAATAACAACCCGGTTAATGTTTATATTTGTTATTTTTAAATCTCTTTACAGTATGTTACAATCGCAAACGTACCTTTCTACAGATTTAATCTTATTTGTATTTATATGTTCACGCTAAGAAGATTTCTGGAAATAATAGCACTTG
Source organism: Caerostris extrusa (assembly GCA_021605095.1). Lineage (NCBI taxonomy): Eukaryota > Metazoa > Arthropoda > Arachnida > Araneae > Araneidae > Caerostris > Caerostris extrusa. The sequence continues at coordinate 75,736 of BPLR01000672.1, forward strand.
ACAGGAAGAATCTCCATCGGTTTTGGTCTGGTCAGATCAGATTGGTAAGTACACTCATGTCCATAAATTAAGGATAATACAGAATCACGCAGAAATTGAACTCTAAAATAAAAATTTCACCTGTAGAATTATCACACACATCTTGAAGAAGAATATGCAAAATACAGGAAATCACCAGATGGCGCGGATAGTACGTCACAATGACGAGAGTGTAAGAGAGGGGTATATAAGGAATGGTGGCAAAGATGTAAAATTGTTCACAAGCGCTTTAAAAGCCTTTCAGTGTAATAACCGCATAGTTATGGCACAAAGGAAGCATTTGGATGATTTTTTACGTGGTAGAATTATCGGACGACTGGAATGTGGATGTACCCAGCTGGAAGTATCCGAGGAACTTGGAATCGCCCAGTGTCATCTCCAGGCTTTGGCAACGATTCCAAGATGATGGCAATGTGAGTAGATGTTACAGCACAGGTCGCCCCCGAGTTACAACGCCGAATGAGGACCGGTATTTAGAAGTTACTGCCAAAAGAAACAGACGGAGCACAGCATCAGGCCTGTCTCGTCAGCTCTGTTCAGCTCCCGGAACGACAGTTTCAAGGCACACCGTGTACAGACGCTTAGGGCACATTGGTCTATATGCTCGTAGGTCTGTCAGATGTGTTCCACTTACCGCAACTCACTGTCGCCTGCGATTAACCTGGACTAGAGAGCATGCATTGTGGACACCGCAACAGTGGTCTGGTGTGATGTTTTCCGACGAGTCCAGGTTTAGTTTGCAGTCTGATTCTCGCCGGACTTTCATATGGAGAGCGCCAGGTACCCGTTACCACCAAGAGAACACCATTGAACGACACCGTTACGGTGGTGCAGGATGGCTCGTTTGGGGAGGAATTATTCTTGGTTCCAGAACTAACCTGCATGTTCAGAGTGTAACGATGACAGGCCACATCTATCGGGATGTCATTCTGGAACAGCATGTACGTTTGTTTCGGGGCGCCATGGGTGCTGAATTTCTGTTTATGGATGACAACGCCATCCTCACCGTGCAAACATTGTAGACGAATGCCTTCAATTGGAGGATATCACCCGTATGGATTGGCCAGCATACTCACCGGACTTGAATCCAATAGAGCATGTGTGGGGATATGCTTGGCCGACGAATTGCAGCCCGTCAACCCTCTCCCACCTGTCAACCGGAACTTCGGAGGGCATTGCTTGATGAGTGGTGTAATATTCCCCAAGATCAGGTTGATAATTTGATACTCAGCATGCCTAGGCGTTGTAAGGCCTGTATTGCATCGTCCGGGAGACATACTCCAAATTAACCATCATACTAACCATGTTATACTGTTTTTTGTAAACAGGTTCTTTTTTGAAATTTGCTCCATGGAGTCAAAATCGCAGTTTTTATTAATTATGCCAAACATATAGCATCTTTTTGCTCTTTACCTTTTGTTTAATAAATAGACTTTACAAATAAGTCAAATTTGTTTTGCTTCTGTCTCTTTCTTTGCCTGAACTTCATTATCCTTAATTTATGGACATGAGTGTATTTTATAATATAACTTTCCTTTGATATGTTAGGTCTTTTTTAGAAAAAAATATAGATATTAATGATAATGCAATAGTATACGATATCTGATGTCTTGGAAACATTTCATGAAGAATTTAAAAAATAACAATCCGGTTAATGTTTTATATTTGTCATTTTAAATCTTTTTACAGCATGCTACAATATCAAAAGTACCTTTCTATTGCTTTAGTCGTCTCTGTATCCATAGGCTAACGTTAACAAGATTAATAGAACCTTAATATATAAATACAATAAATATCCTCATTACCTAAAAAGAAAACTGCTAACAAAATTATAATCACATATTGTAAAAAATTATATACGAGCTTAAGTGATGCAAAACATTTGGATATGTGGTGTCTGTTATAGCTCAATGATATTCCACCACGGATTTTTATTTTGAACACGGATTTTATTTTCCACACGTAAGCACAAAAACAAGACAATACTATCTCCTACATTAACTGTAACACAAGCTGCAACACATCCGACTCCAGCTCAGTTATATGGGGAAACCCATCTCACAAATGCTTTTCTTTCTTTTACTTGCAGGTTTGAAAGTATCTGATTGACAAGAATTTCAAGATGAGATTATTTTGTGATCTCGTGCCTTTGATTTTGCTGTTGGTGTCTCTGGTTTTGGGAGAGTCGACCAAGTTCAAGATTGCCTACAAAGACAGCAAAAGCAAAAAGGTGAAAGAGTCACACCCTGTGAAGAGATCTTCTTTGGTGCAATGTGCGGCTCACTGCTTGAGGAAGAATGATTGCGATGGCTTCAGTTTGACAGCACCAGGATATGCCGGATATTGAAGGGGAAATCGAGGAAGGGGAATGTCCGGGAGAAGAATGTGAAGATAGGAAGGGATATTCTGTTTTCAAAGTGAGTAAATTTTTATGGTTATGAGAAGAGATTAGATTTATTAGAGATTCTTAGATTAGATTATTTTCCTCCCTTAGATTTATTTTAACTCAACTGAATAACCCTCTTCAAAAAAAAACAGATTTCAGATGTTTACTTATTCCCAATTAATAATTTTCAACAAATTTTAATTAAAACACATATTTTCTAAATTAATTTTCGCTGTAAAGCAAATTATTAATCCTCTTAACTTACTTGTCAATTCAAGATAATTTTAATAAAACTTTTTGAAAATTTCGTTTTACTTTTAAAGTCAAAGATTTTGACGCAGTTACTGTCTTCGTATAACTTAATTTGGATTTAAAAAGGATTCACTATATATAATCCCAAAGCATTTATTCGGTTGTAAGGATTTACTATGACAACACACAAGATTACAAATGCTCGGAAATTATAGTTTATTTGATTTCTTCATTGCTAAAAGAGAAAATAGTGATTGCTATTTAAAATTGAGAATAACTATAACAATTAGGAATTTATAAACGTATATATTAATTAGTTATTTCGATTATCGAATACAACAATAAAATCTGAGGTTTTTATATTAACAGACCTATCTAAAGATTGAAATAAAGAATAAGACTTTTATTAAATATTTTTTAAAGTAGTTTTAATAAAACTATGACCAACATTAACTTTGAAATTTTTACTTTAATTTGATGAACTATTACTTTGATTTTTTGTTAATTTTTCTTTAAAATACTGAAAAGGGGATGATGTAATTCATATCTTATGTGTCTTAAGAATATATACTTTTAAATACATCAATAGAAAAAAAGTTTAATTTGTTTTATATACACCAAAACTGAATGATATTTTGGTCTTTCAGAAAATATATAGAAGAAATAATTATTCACATTCATTATAATGGATTAAATGGTAAGTGATTCTATTTTTCTTGCAATTTGAATTAGTTTCTTTTTAATTGTTTTATCAAAGGAAAAAATTTCCGAAAAATGTTTTTAAAATTTAAAGTAAATACATGAGTTCAATCATTTTAATTTTTGCAAATATATACGCAGTATTTTTAAAAAATCATCATGATTTTAAGTGCATTCGTTTTATTTTTCACTGGTCCAATCTTTATATAAAATATATTTCACAAATATGAACAAATGATAGTTCTTTGAATATAATTGCGTGATATTAAAATATTCCCACTTTCCTCCTTTTTTATGTACACCTGCCATTTGAAGATATAAAACACGCAATCAAATAAATATTCATAGCATATTTATGAGACGTATTTTTACACATAAAGTTTATTTCGCTATTTCTTTGGTTAAACTTATATTTTTAATCACTAGAATAATTTTTATTTAAATTAATTACAAACTTTTTCATGGCATAATTTATAAAAAAAAAATTAAGAATTAGGATTTTTTATTTTTATAATACTTTTTCTTAAAGCATATTAATTTGTTTATAATTTTCAAAAAAATAATAATAATAAAATATGTGTTACAAGTTTTTGTTGCTTGAAGTACTAATTAATAGCGTTAATAACCAAAATCTCTTTCAATCAATAATAATTTATAGACATGTACGATAGTAAAATATTTTTACTTAACTTTGTAAATTAAGATAATATTAGTGAAAATTTAATTTAAGAAATATTCTTCCTACAACAATTGTATTAAATTTAAATATGTTAAAAAAATACGATGTTTTATACGTTGACTTATGTGAGAAATCATGTAGACGATAATAATTTCATTTTGAATTATGAGACATATATATATATATATATATACTTTTTAATATTAGTTATGCCTTTTGTATGTTGTTTTCAATAAAATGATGTAAATAAAATTCTTTTTTTTTTTTTTTTTTTTTTTTACAGATTCCTTTTGAAAAAAAACTTAAAAGCAGATACATATATATGCTAAAGAAAATAACACATTAACAAAATCTTTTAGGATCTACAAAGATGCGAGAAAATTCTATTTAACCTGGCCTTGTGCATAATGACAATATTTTAAAATTAAATAATTCTACTAAATGCAGTTCTGTTATTAAATTCATTCATACCAATTCTTAAACGGGACAATAACTTTGGTCAATGAAATAAATATATATGTTTAGTTAAAAATAGAAAGAAGCTAAATTTTCGTTTCTAAGAAGATTAAAAAATAAAGGTAGTAGCATTATTAAATTTTTTTAAAAAATTTGCATTTAAACTAACATTTGAAGCATATTATAGAAATTATTTATCGTGTATATTGTATTCTTCGTAATTTTTGTTTGTTGTAAAAACGATTATTGTAATTATTAATCGACATCCAAAAATAAATTGTGTCAATAAAAAATCTTAAAAATGTTTTTCCTTTTAATAATATAATTAATTTATTGCTGTGTGATATTGTTATTCATTTATTGATACAAAAACACCAATGATTATAAGTTTACTTATAGTTTATAATATTAAGACAAATGCTCATTAAACCATTTTCCTAAAATGCCATGCAAATTGCTGAAAGAAAAAAAAATTAATACGTCGAAATTATGCAAATTAAAAATAATAAAATTCATCTACTTAAAGATCACCTTTAAGTAGATGAATTTGTTAAAATTTTTGATTAAATTTTAATTGGTTAAATTCTTCGCTCATTGTTGAATTCTTAGCTCATTGTTGAATTCTTGGTTAAAATCTAAGCTCATTGTTGAATTCTCGGTTGAATTCTTAACCAATTGTTGAATTCTGAGTTGAATTCTTAGCTCATTGTTGAATTCTTAACTCATTGTTGAATTTTTGATTGATTTCTTAGTATTCTCAAACTGTGCCAGTAAGCATTATCCTTTTTAGAAGAAAAATTACTGACTACACTCCCAATAATCTTAAATAAATATCAAGATGAAATTTCTGTTCCATTCGTTTGTGGACAAATCTCACAAGCAAATTATGTAACCTCCCGCCCAGATCATGAATCCATATATTCAGCATTGTTCAATATATAATCTCCCTTCTTTCCCAATCTTAGCGTGATGCCATTTATGCTCCAGACTATATTTTAATTTATGTACGAAGGGCATTGAAAAAAATAGTTATTGCTACATGCAATTTACTTTATCTATTTTGCATGATCAAATACAATAAAATCAATGGGGTTTTTAATAACAAATATTGCACTCCTATTCTTAAGTGTGCAATAGTTGTTAATAAAAGACCAACGAATGTATTTCATCTTCATCTTACAATGACGATCAGCGTATTGACATGTCACTACAATTTGTTTTGACGAATCAAAAAATTCTCAGAAGTAGTTGTCATCAGTGAATGTCTCTTAATTAACTTTCGCGATGTTACAGAATTCATGAAAAATTGATGGAACGATAGTACCATGAATATGTAGTATTTTTATGATCATTGCTTCAGAGTATAATATACATTTTTCAATAGAATTAATTACTAATCATTTTGAGATATTTATCAAATGATTTCGCTTGAACATCATTTGCATTATTTCACAAAGCAATTTCCACTGATGACACCCTTTCCCGTATATTCAACCAGATATTTGCATACGTGCAACAAAACGCTTAGGCTTAACCCATAAATTATATATAATACCAATGTTTTATTTTATCATTTCGTTTAAGATAGACTAAAGAAGCATAAAAAAGAATTATATAACTTAAAACTCGATATACAGTATATCTTACAGATGTTTTGAAAAATTTATACGTCTTTTATAAGCCTTAAGCAAGATATTTTTAGGGATTTTTTTTTTTTTTTCTCATTTCATACTGACATTACAACTTTTATTATGCAATGTAAAGAAAATAATATATAATGTGTGTGTGTAACTCAAGAGAATGAACAATATATATATTGTTTATTCTCCTTGTGTTACCCTCTCCCTATATTTATTAGATGTGTGTGTGTGTGTTGTCACAAGGATTTACTCTTTATATATGAAGAAAACAACATATGAACATTGAAAACAATAGAGAACTGACAAACAGTGAATTAGAAACACGATCACTTTGCACGAAAAAAAGCTACTATCGGTATTCTGTACATGTAAATTGTATAGCAAAACCATCATAGTATTCGCAATGCAAAAATTCTGAAGTGCCTCACATTCAAACCTCTAAAAAAAGGTGGAAAATGTTCCAAAATCTGAAATACTCAAAACGCAACAACGAAATTGCAAATCATTTAACATACACAAGAATTAAAATGCTAAACAGAAAAGAAACTACATTGGCAGATCAAAAAGAACATAGAAATTTAAAAAAAAAAAACGAGGACAGAGTGTTAAAATGAGCTGTCCAGACTATTCATAAAATCGAAGGAAATTAGTAAACAAAAAAAAAAAAAAATTATTATAATATCTTGAGAAACTTTTAGTTCTATACTATTCTATACTACATATAGTATGTATATTGCAGTTTGATGGCATATACTACACCCATTAAGTGTAGATTTGCATGCCTTACAAATTAATCATGAAAATAAAACAATTACGTTTTTAATTAATTTATTCTCACAGATAGCGTATATCCGTAAACTTTAAAAATATCTTAAGAAACGCTCTGTTTGTAATTGTAGGATGTCCTTTGACTGGTACAATGAACAAAATTATTCAGTAGTAATGCCAACATTATCTATTTAAAATGACAACAATGTTACATTTTTGTTCTAAGTTTCAAGGATGGCATTGATCATGAAATAAAATTTACCATTCATCATTTTTAAAATTCTCCGAACTGTAATTACTAGAAATTCTGGTTTTACTAATTATTTAACAAGTTATTGTTATCTTTAATAGGACACTTAATTGCTTAGATATATATATATATGTGTCATTCTTAATTATTCAAAAAGTGATTTTCATGCCTGAAGATTCAAATCGTGCCAAAAAAAAAAAAAAAAAAAAAGAATCGTTCTTTTCTGTAATGTTTTCGACATAAAAAAATAGAAATTTTTACATTTGCTTTTTAAAAGAAAATTTTTACATTACAATTTGCTTGAAAAATAAGAATTATACAAATTTAAACATAATATTATTTTTAAAAAGAATCAAAAAGTTATTTTAAAATTAGCCAAAACTCAATATTTGAAGAAGTTATATCTCAATTTCAGGTATGTCTGAATCTCAGGTATATCTGAATTTTCTCTTACCAATAACTTTTCCAATTTTAGCCACCAATTAGCTTCTTTGTAAAAAACTACTATTAGAACTTTTAAATAAACTGAAAATTGCTTTAAAAATAAAGACATTTCACAATAAAAAATTGATTAAATCTAAACGTAATAATATTTAAAAACAAATTTGTTAAATTTAATTTGTTTTTTATATGACATACATTTAAATTTAAATACTTTATATCTTAGGATTTTAGGAAAACTCTAGAGAAATATATAAATAATTAAGGCCAAGGTTTTGTTAGTGGTCAAAAGCAAATGTGTAAAAAGTTTATATAATTTTCACTTCTTATTCTTTTATTAGAAATATTACAAATATTTCCAGAATTTTGTGATTTCCACTGATATTCATTTTGAATGATAGAATATCTTTAAATTCTTAGAAACTAAATTATCGTCAAGTTAGATATAAAATTTTTAAGTACATATTCGTTTACTAATTTATTCAGGACATTTTTATGAAGTATTATAAACAAATCATCTTTTATGTCAAGTAATTTAAGTGCTTTACAGCATTTATATGATTACATCCATTTGTGTTTGCATGGCAGAAATTTAAAAATTGCCAAAACACAAGTCTCGAGAGATTTCTTTTATGCAACCTATTCCAAATACTTAAATGGATCACCCACTTCTAATATCATGAATTTGTAATATGACAATTAAAAAAAATTGGTTTCACCTTCAATACAGAGTTGTAATAGGGAAAGAGTGTCAAGAATACAAAAACATTTTGTTGCTTAGAAATATTGCAAAAGTTAATTTTCTGAAAAGATTAATAAAACTTTGAAAAAAAAAAAGCATCAGAAATAATAACATTTGGACACTCTATACCAAAGACTATCCAGAATTCAACTAGATATTTCCAGTTGGACCTTTGCTGGCCAACAACATGGGGAAGTATATTCAATGTAGAAAATACTATAATTTCAAATTTTGCTTTCTGCTGTTTAGGTAAAATAATCTTTTTGCGTTTATTTTTATTTTTAAATAAGTTATTATTTAAATTATTATTATTATTTTATTACATTACATTTATTTTGTTACATTACATTTATTTTATTATATTTTATTACATACATTATTTTTTTTTTTTTTTAATTTTAAGCGTATTGCGCTGTTGGTTCGTAGACATTTTACAATTAAAAACCTTTCTTTTAATTATTAACCCTGTATAGAAAAATTATTTATTTTTTTCCTTCTTGATTTGAAGATATCAATATTATTCTTATATCTCTTTAATATTGCTTTGATTAAATTTTATATTAGTTCTAAATTTATAATAGTTACCAAATTTATTACAAGTATTAATTTGGCCATAAACCCTATATCTAATTTGTTGCATTTGGATAATTCTGACCTTAGATGATGTAGCAGATACTAATGACTAATGGACTTTTTGCAGTACATCATTAGGCGTTGTGTATCAATGAAGAATTTTTATTGTTTTCAGCGCCTTTACTAATATTTTTATTCCGTTTATATTTTTGAATGCATCATGTTATTGCTGCACAGATGTTTAACAGTTAAAATCTTTCTTCTGCCTATTTAGTATGTTAATTTTTCTATATTTCAACTCAAGACATCAATCATGTCTATTATTAATCAATTTCAATCATTCTTACCTAACGTAAATGTCTCATCTCATCAGTTTAATCTATATTAATTAGTCTTATCAAACAAGTAATGAATTTTGCCATATAATCTACTAGAAGACCCGGCCACGCGTTGCTGTGGCTTTTTTGCATTTCGTTCAATTATTAGATACTATAATTGGTATTGTTAAGGAAGTGATTGGTAAAGAATGATGAAAAGATCACATTAAGTTTCAACGAATAGAAAATGTTTAATTTTTATTAATTTAATGAATGAGGTAGATAATGTTGAATTTTAAGACTGTTTTATAATTATTTTACGTAATATAATTTTTAATAATCATTACTTTCATTTAACTAAGAACTAAGCGATGAACAATATTTCTTGTTAGTCTGTCTTTCGTCAAAAAATAAATAAATTCGATGGTTTTCGAACACGTGAGCATGCAACATACAGCTGCCCATGGAGAAACACGGATTCTGAGGTTAGATTTTTTTGGTGGTCGTTTACTGAAAACGATAATTGAAAAAAAAATACAATTAAAATAAAATCGGGATATAATAAGAAAAGAATTTTAAAAAAATTCACAATAAAATACAAATGCAAACGATCGTTTAAGGTACACGAACACCTTCGAAGGAATTTTTGAAATTTTTTTATCTTTGTACACATTTTTGGATTGAATGTATCTAAAAACTAATCATTTCACATAAAAAAAATTTCATTATTATTTTTTTTTTAATTTTTATAAGCTAAAATAAGGGAAAAAATGGCCAAAAATTGATACTGTTACAAAACCTGAAATCAAATCAATATTTTTAAATTTCTAAGTTTGTATTTGTTTGTACTAACATTTTACAGTGAATAGACCTCTGGTAAATTTATATCTTTATTATTTATTATTTTGTGCTAGTTTAAATGCTGTCGACACAAAATTCTTCCAAAATTTGCATGTAATTCCAAGTTTAACAATTGAAATTAAAAATATTGATGTAGCTATAATCATTTCAGAGGTCTATTCCCTGTAAATATTTATGAAAAACATAAATACAAAGTTTTGTAACATTTGGATCAAAATTACTTGTGTTATGGTGTTTCACATGAAAACAAAAAGCATAAAAATTCATTCTGAGAAAAAGCTAAAAACAACTTTTAATTAGATATATTACTTTTAAAAATGTTGTAAATATATTAAAATACCATTGAATTATCAAGTTCATAGTCTTATTTATTAAAAAATATAGTTTGTTTTTCCTTAAAGCTGTAAATATTTTCTGAGCTTTGTTTTGAAAAAGTTAAAATTTGCTCTACAAACTTTTTTTTTTTTACAACTTCCTGCTATTTGCAAAGGCTTTTTAATATGAAATGACCTGAATTTAAAATATTTAGCCTTTTTGCAAATGTTTTGATTAAATATATTCAAAACCTTTGAATTTCACATAAAAATATCAACTTTAACTATTCTTTATACAATTTATTCTTTAAAATATGGATAAACATTGCAAAAATGTGATATTGTTGCAAAATTTTATAATTCAAAAATAAATAAAACATGAATAGTTTTTTCCTTTGCAAGTATTTTTATGCTGGGAATATCTTTATGTAGGTAATATACTGTTTTGAGATTTATATCTCAATTATTTATACATTTTTGTATGCTTAAAGTTTGTCGACACAAACTTTTTTTTTACAAATTTACAAAAATTCTTAGTTTAAAAACTAAAATAAAAATAATTTATGAATTTAGGTAATTTTCATGTTCTATTCCTTTCATACATTTAAAGAAAACTTTTACATGAAGTTTCAAAGCATTTAGAACAGAAATATTTTTATTGTGATGTTTTGAATGAATACAAAATGCATAAAAATTCAAATAAGAAATAATTAAAACCAACTTTTAAATATAAATAAAAACAAATGTACATACATAAAAATGTTATTGAGCTTTAAATTCTCCTTTTATTAATATAAACACTTATTTATTTGTTTTGTTTTCTTTAAATAACTTCCAACTTAAAAGTACCATTTATGAATTTTCTTCGACAATATTCAAATCACTCAAATTTATAACTCAAATTCTTTGTTTCTCAAATAACAAAAGTTTTTAAAATAAAATGTCCTTGATTTTCAACTTGCAACTAATATAATACCTTTTATAAAATTTTAATGTTATCATTATATCAAATAATTGTAGAGTTTACTTCATTTTCACACTTTTCAAAAAATCCTTAAAATTCCCCATATTTCTTTAAAATTATATTGTCTATATTATATTATCTTGCAGATCCCATTTCTTTTAGAATTCTTAATCAAATAAAACACGTGTTGACAAACTTTAAGCATAGAAAAGTTCAATGTTTTGATTCACAACTTTTCCTTCCATATATTTTATTCCAATTCAAATTCAAACTTAGAAAATAAAAAAAAATATTGATAATCAAATCAGGTAATACTTACATACATTTGATTTATTTCTCATAGAAATAATATAAATTTCATACAATATAATTTTCACAAAATTTAAAGTAGTACATAAAGCAATAATATTCAGAACATGTGAATTTTAGGGTTATGTAGTACAGGCATCGAGACACGCCGCCATCCTTTTATTGTGGTATATTTTTCGTCTGTGGTGGAAACAAACTTTTTACACCAACGATGAAATTAGTGCAAATAAGAATTCTGCAATTAATTATCGAAATAGCAATAACATAGTCATTATATTGTTCGAAAAATGAAGCTATGTATTCCTCTAATTGCAGTATTGCAACCCTAAAAAGAAATTGGCGGAAAATTGGCGAAAATTCAGGGTTGCAAACACTACATTGGTTTGCCAAAGAAATTTTTAAAAATATTTAGGGGTGGGCCACCCTTATCACTTAGGGGTTTAAAAATAGATTACGACCGATTCGTAGACCAACCAAATATGCACAAAAATTTTCATAAGAATCGGTCGAGCCGTTTCGGAGGAGTTTGGCAACAAACACTGTGACACGAGAATTTTATATATTAGATTATTTATTGCTAGTTTAAATACTGTCGACACAAAATTCTTTCAAAATTTGCATGTAACTCCAAGCTTAACATTTAAAATAAAAAATATTTATGTAGCTATAATCATTTCAGAGGTTTATTACCTGTAAATATTTATGAAAAACATAAATACATAGTTTTGTAGCATTTGGATCAAAATTACTTGTGTTATGGTGTTGCACATGAAAACAAAAAAGCATAAAAATTCATTCTGAGAAAAAGCTAAAAACAACATTTAATTAGAGATATTAATTTTTAAAATGCTGTAAATATATTAAAATGACATTTAATTATCAAGTTCATAGTCTTATTTATTAAAAATATAGTTTTATTTTCCCCCAAAGCTCTAAATATTTTCTGAGCTTTGTTTTGAAAAAAAAGTTAAAATTTGCTCGACAAAATTTATTTTTACAACTTCCTCCTATTTGCAAAGGCTTTTTAATATGAAATGACCTGAATTTAAAATATCTAGCCTTTTTGCAAGTGTTTTGATTAAATATATTCAAAACCTTTGAATTTCACATAAAAATATCAACTTTAACTATTTTTTATACAATTTATTCTTTAAAATATGGATAAACATTGCAAAAATGTGATATTGTTGCAAAACTTGATAATTCAAAAATAAATAAAACATGAATAGTTTTTTCCTTTGCAAGTATTTTTATGCTGGGAATATCCTTATGTAGGTAATATACTGTTTTCAAATTTATATCTTAATTATTTATACATTTTTGTATGCTTAAAGTTTGTCGACACAATCTTTTTTTACAAATTTACAAAAATTCTTAGTTTAAAAACTGAAATAAAAACTAATTTATGAATTTAGGTTAATTTCCATGTTCTATTCCTTTCATACATTTAAAGAAAACTTTTACATAAAGTTTCAAAGCATTTAGAACAGAAATATTAGTATTATGGTGTTTTGAATGAATACAAAATGCATAAAAATTCAAATAAGAAATAATTAAAACCAACATTTAAATGTAAATAAAAACATAGGCACATACATAAAAATGTTATTGAGCTTTAAATTCTCCTTTATTAATATAAACACTTATTTATTTGTTTTGTTTTCTTTAAATAACTTCCATTTTAAAAGTACCACTTATCAATTTTTCTTCGACAATATTCAAATCACTCAAATTTATAACTCAAATTCTTTGTTTTTCAAATAACAAAAGTTTTTTTAAAAAAAAATGTCCTTGATTTTCAACTTTTCAAAACATCCTTAAAATTCATCATCTTTCTTTTAAAATTATATTGTCTATATTATATTATCTTGTTAGATCACATTTCATTTTAAAATTCTTAATCAAATACAACACATGTTGACAAACTTTAAGCATAGAAAAGTTCAATGTTTTGATTCACAACTTTTCATTCAATATATTTTATTCCAATTCAAATTCAAATTTACAAAATGTGTTTTTTCTTCTTCACAAAAATGTTTTATTATTTTATGATGAAAGAATATAAATCACAAAACAAATGGAAAAGTTAATGAGCTTTAAATTCTCCTTTATTAATATAAACACTTATTTATTTGTTTTGTTTTCTTTAAATAACTTCCAACTTAAAAAGTACCATTTATCAATTTTCTTCGAGAATATTTAAATTACTCAAATTTATAACTCAAATTCTTTGTTTTTCAAATAATAAAAGTTTTTAAAATAAAATGTCCTTGATTTTCAACTTGCAACTAATATAATACCTTTTATAAAATTTTAATGTTATCATTATATCAAATAATTGCAGAGTTTACTTCATTTTCACACTTTTCAAAAATCCTTAAAATTCCCCATATTTCTTTAAAATTATATTGTTTATATTATATTATCTTGCAGATCCCATTTCATTTTAGAATTCTTAATCAAATAAAACACGTGTTGACAAACTTTAAGCATAGAAAAGTTCAATGTTTTGATTCACAACTTTTCCTTCCATATATTTTATTCCAATTCAAATTCAAACTTAGAATGACTTGGCGCTTTGAGATGTATGCTCGCTGACGCTGCTTTATCTCAAATTATCCGAATGTTTTTATTGTCAACCAAAATTGCAGAAGTGTAAATAAGACCTCCTTAAAATACACTCAAAAATTTAAAATTCCAAAATCATTGAAAAATTCGAAAACACTGAAATCATTTTGAAATTTCAGGAGTCCAAAATTCCTTCTGAAATACCATAAACGTTGTCGACACTTTCTAACAATCAAAAGAATAACAATAAAAGAAGTATATTTGGACATGAAAGGAATGGATAAAATACTAATCAAACGATGAAACATTTTAGCATTTAAACGATGATTTAGAACGCATGAAGTACTACTAGTACTTGAAACGAAAAATGAAAATGAGCTAACACGAAAAAACCAATATGGGGTACCCCATAGAAGACAGGGTTACGAGACTTTTCGTAGAAATTGTAGAATTACTGTTGTTTTATAATAAGCATCTTCAGACATATCGAATAGCCATGAGTATGAAAGAACTTTATAACCAAAAGCACTTTGGAGTTTGTTTCGGGGAATTTCATATTTTTTGCATTGGAACAAAATGTGTTCCACTGTTTCTGGAGTTTTGCAGATTGAACATAATGGAGAAGAGGTTAGGCCAAATCTGTGGAGTTTTGCGTTGCAAGGATATGTTTTTGTGCGGAACCTGGATATAAGAGTATCTTCCCTTCGATGATTAGGAAAAAGTCTGTGTGTAGGTTTAATATTATTCAAGTGCATGAGTTCCTGAGCATATTTGCTACCCTTCCACTGTTCCGTTGCTTTAAGTTGTGCTTTCTTTTTTTAGTTGAAAGATGAGATCTTCCGGTGAAATCCAATGAAAAATTATTGAATCTGTTGCAGATTTCGCGAGGGGAGTCTGCTAGTTCATTTTCCTTAATACCAACATGTCCTGGGGACCAGATTAATTCAATTGATGAAATACTATTGCTAAGATCTTGAAGTTTATTACCCAGAAACTGAATGATACGATTAGAATGTATGTTACAATTTTGTAACGCTAGAAGAACGGATAGACTATCTGTGAGAATAATATATTTATGAGCAGAATGAACATAAGTAGAAAGAGTTAACAGGAGTGCTAGGGCTTCTCCTGTGAAAATACTATTATGATTTGAAATCTGTCCAGATAAAGACTCTTGTGAAAAGGAATTAATGATTGCTATTGAATGTTTAAGTTCTGTCTTAGAGGCGTCGGAGGCTAAAATGATTCTATCTTTCCAATGTTCATTTTTGTATTGTTCAAAGAGAAATTTTATGATATGATGAGGTAACTGTTTGGTTTGAAAAGGTAAATCGCCAAGATGAAAAGTGACTTTCGAATTTACTCTAACTGGCGGAAAATTAGGAATTAAATTAGAAGGCTGGATGTCTAAATTGTTTAAGAGATCAGCAAAAAAGCATTGTAATGAAATGGGACGTTTTAACCTTGGAGTTTTATTACTCGATCTAAGATAAATGGTGAGTGGAGACGAGGAATCAAAAGAAATTTGTTTAATGAAAAAGCGCTCTGCAAGCATATGCAACCTCTGAAACAATGAAAGTTGATCAGTTTCTTTAAGTAAAACTGGAATAGGTGTCCACCTTGGGAGACCTGCTGCAATACGCAAAGCCAGATGATATAAAGGGCTAAGTATTTGGAAGTCACTATGGCTAGAGGAGATAAAAATCGGAGCTCCATATTCCAGTAAACTACGAATAGTGGTATTTGTAATTTGAATTAAATGATAGGATCGACAACCCCAGGAATTAGCAGCAATTGCTTTAAGAGCATTTAATTTTTTAATAACTTTCCTTTTAAGATACTGGAAATGTTGTTTGAAAGTGAGGTTATAAGAGAATATGATACCTAAAATACGTGTATGTTGTTTCCAAGGGATGCGGATATTATAAATATGCAGTTGTTGAGCTGGTTGTTGTTTTTTATTGGAAAAGTTAACCGCTTCGCACTTTTCTGGTTGAAGGGTAAATTTCCACGTTTCACACCATTGGATTATTTTATGAAGTGTTATTTGAAGGTTATGAAGGACTTTTTCCAAAGAATGATCGCTGCTAAAAAGAAAAATATCATCAGCATACAATAAGCATTCCGTATGTTCAGGAATGATCTCGTAAATATTTCTCATATAAATGGTAAAGAGAAAAGCACTGAGAACACTCCCCTGCTGTACACCACGAGTGGAAAACAATTTCATAGAATCAGAGTTTCTCCAATTGACATAAAAATTCCTGTTATTAATGAAATTGTTTATCCATCTGGCAGCAGTTCCCTTTATGCCAACCTGTAAAATTTTATAGATAAGGCCATCTCTCCAAATTGAGTCATATGCGGCAGAAATATCCAACTTAAGAAAAATACAAAATTTTTTGGCGTTTTTGGCTTCAATTATTTTATGATGCAGTAATGACAATGAATACATACAATCTTTGAAAGGAATAAATCCTGAGTGATTGGGGTGGAATTTATCATGAACTGTGAAGTGAATGATTCTTTTGAGAACAATACGTTCAAAGATTTTACTAATAATAGAAGTCAACGCGATAGGGCGAAAGGAGGTAGGGGAAGTGCTGTCTTTTCCGGGTTTAAGGATAGGAATAATTTTAGCTGTTAACCATTCCTGAGGAACATTACCAGTTAACCAAATACTATTGAAGATATTAAGCAGATGAAAAGATAAGAATCAGGAAGAATTTTAATAAGTTTTGCAGGTATATTGTCACTGCCAGGAGAAGTATTAGGAGCAGCGCGGATAGCATCTTTTAGCTCGTTAAATGTAATTGGTCTATTATAATGTTGGTTGTAATTGTCAGAAAGATCAAATGGAATAAACTGATGGTCGAAGGTTTTATTAAACTGAGTAGCTAATAAATTAGCTTGCTGCGTCGGGTCTGAAATGAAAGAATTATTAGAATGAAAAATTTTATTGCTATCCAGAATATTGTTTCTATTATGAATAGCTTTAATGATTTTATAAATTTTGCCGTTATATCCGGTAGAGGAACACACAAAATCCCAATATTGTTTTTTAAGATCTGAGATGTAGTGACGAAGTTTGGCAGAAATTTTCTTATATGAAATCCATAAATCTTGAGAGAGTTGAGATCGAGCTTGATGTAATAATTTGCGTTTCTGTTTTAAAAGATTATTGCAGCGGGAGTTCCACCACGGGAGGTTTTGACTGTGAGAGGTTTTATGAAGTTTTTTGTTGTTAAGGAGAGCCTGAGTTAAGAAAGAATGTAAATCTGAGTATGAAGAAAAGGTGCGATCAAGATTTTTCTGATCTTGGAGGAAAAGATGGACTTTAGACCATAATATGATCGATCTACAAATTTTTTGTGAAGCAGAAAGTTGAAACGATAACTGTATCGGAAGATGATCACTGTCGCAGGGATCGGAGTGAACAGCAAAAGAAATATTAGGGTAAATGTCTGCGCTGGCAATGGAGAGATCAATAAGCGATGTAACAGTCGGAGTAATATGAGTGGGAGTGTTAGTATTAATAATATTAAGATTATTCTGAAGAATCCAGTTGATCAGTATTTCTGAACTAGTTGTAGAAGAGGTGGATCCGAGAATGGGATGATGAGAATTAAAATCTCCGAGAATAATACAGTTAGAGGGAAGTTGTTGACTAATTGTATCCAGCCATTCAATAGTGAAAATACCCCTTGGAGAATAAATGTTAACGATAGTTATAGTTTTATGTGAAATATGAATTGTAACTGCTTGTATTTCGTTATCAGAATCCGGAAGGTTGGCCAGAGTAAAAACTCTGCTAGGAAAAATAGAATCAACTGCAATTAAAAGACCTCCTCTGCGTGTATTGTCAGAGCGATCTGTTCTATAAATTAATTTACCCGGTAGGTGAAAATGATCCTCAGAATTAAGAAATGTTTCTTGTATTGCTAACACTGACATTGACGAAAAAATTGGATCAGATATGGACGTTTGGCTCGAATGCTACGAGCATTCCATTGTAGCACTTTAAACATTGTTGTAGTTATTAATATAAAAGTTTATAAAGATTGATCAACAACAAAGAAATAAAAAATCCAATGAGTCCAAGATGCAAAATTATAATTTTCAATAACAGTAATTAAGTTAAACTAGAAGTAAAGAAATTTAAAGAAGGATAATCTTGATCTATCGACTTTTTCCCGTAAAATCGAAGTCTTGCGCGGTTTCAAAACTCTGGTTTTTAGTTTTAATCTTTTTCTTTTCCTTACCCGAAGATGTTAATTTTGTCATTGGAGGTAAAGAGAGTTTCTTTATCGCTTGATTGAGGGAATTTATACTAGTTATTATATTTTCTGTGAGTACTTTGAGTGACTCCTGGAAATTGGATGCTTGTGCATGACAAATTTCTTTCACTAAATTTTGAGTTTCCATGGCGTGCTGTTGAAATAATGTAGTAATTTCTTCTTTAGTAATGTAATTAGGTGGAGAAGATATTTTTACTTTAGCGGAAAATGAATCTTCTTTCGGAACGCGATATATTCTTCGCGCTTCTACAAAAGAAAGCCTGTTGAGGGTTTTGAATTTTAAAAATTTTTCTTCTGCTTTACGGCTAGGACAATTCATGTCTGTGGCCTTATGAGTTTCGCTACAGTTTATGCATTTGGGAGTTTGTTCGGTACATGTATTAACATGATGATTGGAACTGCAGAATTCACAAGTAAGAGATTTTTTGCAATTTGAGGCGGGATGAGAAAACGAGTGACAATTTCGACATTGACGTGGTTTATCCACAAATAGCGAAATTTTTGCTGGGTTAGCCACAGTCTTATGTATTCAGGTAATATCGTACCCAAAATTGAAACTAAAACCGGAGAGGTGAAAGTCGGAGTTGTTCTTTTACTAGCAAATCTTTTGAGTTCTATTACTGAAACCCTATTTTCTTCTTCCAATTCCAAAGCGAGTTCAGAAAGTGGAATGTCTGTTGGGATGTTATGTAAAAGGAAACGGGTAGAAATCTTTTCCGGGTAAAGTGATGCATTTACCGGAACTCCCAATATGGCTTTAATATTTACCAGTTCTTTAGCAGTATCATAGTGAGAGGTTGAAAACATAAATTTATTCTGTCTAGTGATACGCATAAACTCAATGTGTTTTAACGTGCTCATTTTAGAAGAAATGTTATCTTTTAATATTTTAGGATGAGCCCTTGGAATTGAGCCATTTGTCACCTCAAATACGATTACAAATGAGTGCGCTCCATTTTCATGTGCTAAATGCAATTTGGATGTGATATCTCTAGAAGAGATAAAATTGAGATCTATTTCCGAGGAAAATCCATGCTGTTAGAATTACTATTTTTTTTTCTGCCATTTCAGACCTCTAAGTATGCCCACTTAGAGAGTGAGGCCCTCCCTTTACGCTTTAAAACATTAACCACAACCTTGGACAAATTATGAAAAAACAAACTAAAGTTACCGGTAACCTACCAGGTGAGAAATCCGATTAGATTTCAAAAAAAATAAAGAAAATTTTTAACTTACGAAACCCGAGACAAAAACAAGAGTTCAAAAAAGAAACCTGTCACCGAGCACACACCAAAGCAGCTCAAGTCCTTTCTGATCTTTCCGATGTAGGAAATACTAATATATATTAATATTAATATTTTTTTCTGTACATCAGTGGGCATCGTATACCGATATGGAATTTTTTCTTTTGCACGTCAGTAGGCACAGTGTTCTCTTAGAATTTTTTAAGTAAATCGTGGATCTGTGCGCTAAAATAATTACTCGCTGTAAATCGGTAGGCCTCCAGTCTCACATATGCATACACCAACTGGTAATTGTATATAATATTACTTTCCGGGAACATATTTAGCGAGTAATTGTGCTACATTGATGCAAATGAAAGGTAATGGGGTGAATGATTTATAATCCTGGCTGTAGATGCCAGTCTCTTATAAACGCTGTCTAAATCGCCATTAAGAATCTTCATTTCTGAAAACTGTGACTGAAAGGCACCATTCACCTATAGTATGGCACCATTCACCTATGCATTCACTTATGGTTACTTTTGCCACTGGTCATGTGATTTGAAGATTTAATACTATGAATTATGTCCTTCTCATTAGAAAAAATAAATTTAAGTTTAAGTATTTGGTTCTAAAAAAATATTGTTAAAGTTTACATATCTGGCAAAAAAAATTTAAAAAAAAAGAAATCTAAGCATTCTGTGTGCCAACAATTTCTACTTCAAGAAAACACAAATTATTCCTTTGAAATTAAAAACAACAAATTCAACAAACTTAAATTCAAAATGTTTTTCCACATAATAACAGCAAAACAAGACCGATTTCTTTTGCGTATAATAAAATCGGCATCTTAAAAATTGAAATTATGTATCGATAAATACATTGCTAAAAGTGAATAACCATGTTAACTAGTTTTACTAAATACAAACCTAATTCATGTGTTTTTTATCATTGTCTAGCTCCTTCTTCCTGTTCGACATGCGGCATAATACTGTAAAATGTGACGTGAAATATCAATATTCTTTTTAAAGACAAGTTACCGCTGGTAAATGTCATGACTGAAAGAAGAGCACCCAACAAGATGCACTGCGCTGCTTATTGTACGAAGGAATCCCATTGCAAAGCATTTGGGATTGATACCAAAATATTTGTTTCTTGCTTAATGAGTACATCAACGAAGACTTTTGCTCTGACCACGCCTGTACAGATAAGGATGGAGTTAAAATTTATAAGGTAAGATGACAATTTTTCCTCTTTTTTTTTTTTTTTTTATTCCTTTAAGACCTGAAATTTTTATATTTAAATCTTTTTTTTTTTTAATTTTTAGTAGACATTAGAATCAATGTCTACTCAATGGTAATCAATGTCTACTCAATGATAATCAATGATACTAAAAAAAAATAGTTAAAATAATCCATATCTTTCTAAAGCATGGGGGGAGGGCACCAACATGAACATTTGGATTAGGCTTTTCCATGAAGAAATTTCAAAAATGTCTCAACAGCACGATCGTACGTCCTCTGGCTTAAAGGGTGAATATGAGTTGTTTTCGCATCCCACTAACATATTACTGTGTTCAAAAGTAAGACCAGTTTTCAATTTAAATTTCAAGGTCATGTGGTATTTCAATTTTTTTTTTTTTTTAGATCTTCGTCTTCAACGCGTTCTCTGCCTTCATTTAACTGCTTTTACCACTTCAAAACATTTCTTTGCTATATAAGAATGCTCACCGATTGCCTTCTGCAACATTCTATACGTTTCCGCAAGTAAAATTGAATGCAAGTTCTTTGCTCAATGAGTTCAGAAATTTCAAAGATCACCGGAATCAGTTTTAGCGTCTCACAAAGCCAAGCGTAACTCAAACACTAATGAATATTTTGACGTAAAATTTTGCCACAGATGTCAAAGACATTGCCAGCAACCTAAAAAAAGAAAAAAAAATTGAAATTCCATAATTCCAGGGAATTTTAAAATGAAAATTGTCCTTACATTTTTGGACACAGTAGTATGTCCTCCTGAGGCAGGGGAGAAGGGCACCAGTACGATCGTGTGGGTTAAGTTTTCCATGAAAAATTTCAAAAAGGCCTCAACCGCACGAACCGTTTAAAGAGAATATAAGTGAGCCTTGTATCCCACTAACATATGCTACTAACAAACCCATCAACAAATAATGTAGGGAGAATATTGACTTCCAAAAGAAATTTTAGACTTACTATATCGTATTTAAGTGTCGTTTGGCTTTATATTAGCTTTACTATCGATACAAGACACTTTTACACACATTCACCATTGATTCTCTTCTTTTCTGAAGCAATGACTTAAACTGCTCCGAACTATATTTCAAATTCCAGGGCAGACCCAGCCAGGTCGTCTAAATTAAAGTCAAGTTGATTATATAAATTGTTTATCCAGCAGAAGCAGTAATTGTTAAAATTTCTATAGAACACTGTAGTTTTAGCTACTACAAATTTAACTGATATTTGTTTTGATTAGAATCCGTGGTAGCCAGTTGCTGTAAGCTTAGTTGACCATAGAAGCTTGCTGCTTAATTGACTATAGCTATGAGTCAAAATATGCTTTTACCTCGTTTTGCAAATGTGCATGTTGAGCAACCAGATTGTAACTGGGGGTGATTGGGTTGAAATACCTGAGGCACAGGTTTGAGAACTCACAGCTTTATTTACACACGCATAAACACCACACACGTGCAATTAGAGATATCTATAACACATTTAAAGACAAATAATTATAGATTCGTAGAAGGATTCAACTTCTAAGCCGAAAACCCGAAAATCAGATACGCGCACGGTACGCGAAATATACTTCCTCCCCGGATTCTTCTAAAGTCTGTAGGTTAACTAAAACATCGGAATACGCTAAATATATTTCCTTCAGTAGACACTATAAACTAAGTATCAGTACCTCTATTCAGTAGACACTATAAACTAAGTATCAGTACCTCTATTCAGTAGACACTATAAACTAAACGTTTTCAGCGGGAGCGCAGGTTGCGCTGTACTTCCTCTCGGGTGAGTGTTTTGAGACTACTAATTATTTCTCCTTAACGCCACAGGGAGTGAGTGCTCTTGCCAATTTGTAAGAGGAAACTTGGTTACAGTTTTTAATAAAATTTCCGGTGCGAGTATCTCTGAGACAATTTGGGATATAACGTGCTGGAGAAGCTACGAGGAGTACGTGCTGGAAAATGGCCTGGAATCCAGCCATTGGTGACTTTGAATTAGATCCATGATATCGGACGTAAAAGTGGATGGTGTAATATCACACGAGTCAAATTAAGTAGTTGCATTTGATGAATGTGATGATAAATTTTAAGAATGATTTCTTTATTTAAGTCCTCTTTACTACACAAAGTTCAATGACTTGAATAAAAATCAAACATGCACTTGGCTAATCTGGAAAGGTCTTCACCTTGAAATCCTTAAAGTACTGCTTAATGTTAATAGGAAGGACCTGAATGGCCGAGTGGATAGCGCTCTGGCGCTAGGTACCATAGATCACAAGTTCGAGTCCCTGGCGGTGCCATGGATATTTGTAGAAGTTCGGAAATTTTAAACCGTTGGTCCCATTCTAACAGGATTGTAGAACGTTGCGGAGGTATTATTACTTCGCGTCCGTAGCTTATCTTCAAGCTACACGCACCCCCTAGGTGAGTAACGTCGGTGCAGCGCTTATCTTAAGGCATCCAAGACAATTGTCTAAGTATGTACCAGCTGCATTAGAACAAAAAAAAAATTTAATAGAAAAGAACGCATAAGGTTTTCTCCCACATCAATTTTCACCATTTAGTCGCCTAATTACTCTTCACACTCATTCATCGTAAGTAACTCAAAATTAAACAAAGTTTAATTGTATAAATTCGCAATTACAATAATATCCATTTAACTAAATTAAGGAGTCTTTTAGTGGATCGTTAAAATTATAACTTTAATCAATTGATTTCTTTCAGGGTCCACCAAAACCCACTACGGATGCTTTACCTACTGGAAGGACAGGGAGCATTAACGAAATCGAACATCCAAATCAAGGCATTCCAATTGTACCAACAGTAACAGTACCTTTTGTCGTACAGAAAATACCCGTCGTAACTTCCGTGCCTGTTACAGCCAGTAATTTGGAATTTTGATATTTTTCATTTTTTATTAATATCTCATTTTCTTCAAGATGCTCTGGACATAATAAAAACGATATTCCTGTAAATTTAATTGCTTTAAATTCAATTGTTGTATTATTTTAAAAATCACGAGAAGTTTGTTAATTTTACTTGTTTTATTGATTCATGTTACGTATGTTAAGACGTACGATAATTTTACTTTTTTGAGTCTCCACATTCAGTGACTCCAGCATGCTCCACCAATGGATCAGAACCCCAAACCTCCTGCATGTTTTTTTACAGGGCACCAAATTGATCCTGTAGCAATATTAAATTCTATTTCTTAATATAAATCTTTAAAAAATCCGTGTATTCAAGGGCATTTTGATAAGGATTATTGTTTTTGAAATAAGTATAATTTAAGATTTATACAATGTAACAATATGGTACAATGAGAGTTATACCGTGGCAGATTTTTTCAAGGTGGTCCAATTGAAAGAGAAAAGGCTATGAAATGTCATAACTTGTTAGCTTTCAATCTTTTTTATGTATTATGAAGCATCTCTAGAAAACCAAAATGATTATTATGATGTTCAGGATCTATTCCCTTGCTTGAAATAATTGGATCTTTACAACTCGGTGGTTAAGTTCTGAATCATGTTAAAGCTAGTAAAAACATAGAAATGTTGCAGATATTTTATCTGGGTTTTGAATAATTGATCTTCTACTGAAATAAAAACTAAATGAGATTTACAGATTTACTAAACAGCATGAGAAGCCATTTTAATTTCTAAGGGATCCTCTAAAAGAAAGAAGTATAAAAGAGAGCAATGGTTATGACCTTTTCAAACCTTTCTGTCTTCAATGTCCAACTTATATTTATCTTAAAAGCGAATTTATTTTTTTGTGTGCATACAATTTTTAGGTTATATATGACATGCTTTCTGTAAATTTGGCTTTTTTTTTCTTATTTAAAAGCCATATACATCATAATAATGTCATACATAATGAAAATATAGATCTTGACATTATACATTTTTACATAATGCGCAGAATGGTAAATTCATTGCAGTATATTTGTGCATACTTAATAACTTGTAAGTATTGGATATCCATTGCATTTGATTTTACATGTGAGTTAGTGTTTGTATTTTCAATACCGGGGTTTCTGTTGTATTGCAAACACTTCTGTTAAAACTTGTGACATCATTTAATTCACATCTTAAAACTAAAATCTTCTGCATTATTACACAGTGATGTAATTTTTAAATGCTCCTCAACTAAGCTCATTTTCCACTATAATGGCAAATAAGTACAGATTCAACATTATCATGCTTTTACATAGTAGCTTTCTATGCTACATCCATAATATGCTGCTTCAATTTCAATATCCATGTAGATATATGAAGAATTAACATCTTCCTTCAGACCATTACTCCAACGGGGCGATGTTTTATCCTGTAGATTTTCTTCAAGAAAAAACTTCTATATTATCGTAAAATTGTAAATAGATATTTTAAATGCTACTAATTTTTCTAGTTGGAGTACAGTAAAAGATAAAATCAGTTTGCTAAGCAAAAATTACTCATGATTTACCAAAAAAAAATAAATTGTTCCAGACAATCGAAAATAGACCTCTTCAACTTACTCAGTTACGTTCAATAATTCCTTTTGCAAAATTTTGAACATGTAATTAATCTACTTTTTTGTTTTTCTTTTAATATTTTCATTTACAGATCCACATAATGAGATCCGGATTAATTGTCCTGAAACTAAAGTCCTGGTGGGATTTAAAGCGTAAGTTCCATTTTATGACAGCACGACATAACTTACATAAAAACATAAACTCCCATAAAACAGGAGAGTTATATACAAGTGAGATTTATGCAAGTCCAACTCTAAAGATCGAAGATCGAAGGATTTTGAAAGATCATAATTTGTTAGCTTTCAATCCTTTTTTTTTTATGTATTATAGAGCATCTCTAGGAAACTAAACTGATTACTTATGAGGCTCAGGATTTAATGCCTTTGTTTGAAAGAATTGGATCTTTATTATTGAGTAACTAAGTGCTGAAATCATATTAAAGTTAGGAAAAACATACAAATGTTGCAGATATTTTATCCGGGTTTGAATAATTGATCTTTTACTGGAATAAAAACTAAATGGGATTTGATCGTTACTGAACAGCCTAGATAGGCATTTTAATTTCTAAGGTATGCTTTATAAGTTACACAAAAAAAGAAAAAGAAAAAGTATAAAAGAGAACAATGATTGTGACCTTTTTCAAACCTTTCAGTTCTTCAATGTCCAACCTACACTTACCTTAAAAAATCAAATTTATTTTTGTGCGTGTTTGCTATTTTTTAGGTTATGTAACACGTACTTTCTGTACATTTGACTTTTATCCTTGCTTACAAGACATATGCATAATAATGCAGTCATAAGTAATAATGAAAATATAGTTGTTGACATTATATACGTTTTACATAATGCAGAATGATGAATTCACCGATATCGTTTTGTACCGAAAATTTTATAGTTAGCTTGATCTTTTCTTAGAATTCTGCATGGCCTCTCATGAAACAAATTTATTTGTTTCCTTGAGTAGAGAAGGCAGACCATTGGAAATCATTCTTTTCAATAGATTTCAAAAGTATAATTAAAATTCTAATCTTATATCACGATATCAAAATGCTAATTAAATTTATATGCTGAGAAAAAAAGTTGCTTCTTTTAAAGGATTGAATCTAATTTCTCATAACCAAGTTTATAAAATATCTTCAATGAAAAAATTCTATAACATTATAACAAATGATGTATTTTCAGACTAAATTTAACCATTACTTTTTAACAAATAAATCATGGTTGAATTCATCTATGTAACCATTCAAATTCCCTGTTCAGACATGTGAATAGAAATTTGGAAGTAGATCTCAGTTTTTATCTGAAGTATGGCTTAGGACGATTAGTGTACTTAAATTCCACACGAAAATTATTTATAAAAATGTGTTATATGTTGTTATATGTGTTATATGATCTGAGGTCTGATGGCCGAGTGTCAGGTGTTTCGTGCCAGAGGTCCCGATGGTGCCATGGTTGTTTATAGTGATTCGAAATCCACTTTAAACCCTAGGTCTCTTCGCTTAAGCACACTTTAAACTTTCAACAATATGACTGTTCATTTTAAAACCATATGACTGCAGAGAGTTGATGGTTGAAAACCCTACCCTGCAAAAACGAAAACATCTCCTGTCTCTGCCAGTAAATCTGCCAGTAAACAGACGCCTTGGCCCCCATAAAGAAGTGCAAGGTAAATTTGATTGGTGTCAAGTTAGTGGTATTTTGATCTTGATAGGGATTGCATACGGTGAGGCAGCTCAATTGAGGGTAAATGTTCCAGAAGGTGCAGCTTGCCAAACCTAGGCTAGAATTCCTTATAAATCAGTTAAGGTAACTGGTGGGGCAGAGCATTCTTTACGATGTAGAATGTATTAATGCTGGATGTAGAATGCATGAATTTTGTAGTAGATATATTAATGCTGAATATAGGATGTATGAATGTTGGATGCAAAATGTATTAATGTTGTAGTAGATGTATCAATGCTGTATTAGTAGGAAGTATTTAAAACTGATGATCTAAACACTTACGAAAATGGTGCAAAACAGGTGTTATTACACATATACTTCACTGAACTGTGCAGTAAAATTGAAAGTTTAACCTGCCATCAGTTGAAATATATCTGATAGTTTTAAAAATTATATTGTTTGTGAATAGTCCTTTAAAGCTTTCTCTCTTTTTAAACGTATAAAAAACATTAAAGAGCTTGCCTGACATTATTCTGTACGACAAACTTTAACTATAAGGCTTTAAAATTAAAGTAAAACTAATGAATATGGTTTGATATATTTTATCATTGACAATATACTAAAAATGCTATTTTTTATTTCTGAATTATCATTCATTTTAAGACAATGCAAATTATGTATACAAATTTCGCATTATATTGAAATTCATTCACAGATAGCTTTTGATCCGAATTATAAAATTTCGTCAGCAACTGAAAGATAAGCTGGAGCTTTAGAGCATCTCGAGTGAACATCCAGTTGGTGTCTAAAATTGGATAAATCTCATTTGTGTAACGTCCATTACAATTTGATACCCTATACTTAACTGTACCAGTGCTTTTTATATGGGTTCATGCACAATATGAATACGTTACCATTTGAGAGAGGATATAAAACTGAACAAAAGTAAGCAGGATTATTCAATCAAAGGATCGCTCAACATTTGAATCAAATTGATGCCCCCAAATGTATTAGCCGATGTGGTTGAATCATGACAGAACAAAAAAGCCGCGGGTGACATATAGGTACAACATAATATGAAGGTGGACTGACAGTCAAATCTTCTTTCACAGCACTTGATCAGCACCTCACAGCATCAATAACAGGTGGGCTGAACAATTGAGCTTATCACAACCACAGAGATAATGGAGAATTAATGTAATTATCATTATATATCTATTAGTATAATGATAACTCAAGGAAAGCATTCTGAAATCGAGTTTTGAATGCACTTCATGTTTAAAGATACTGTGAAAGGTACTTTAAAACACAAAGAGAATATTTGAATCTGAGGTATTTTATAATTTTTCGTTTTCAGGAAATATGTTACTATTTTTAAGTTGAGGATTCTAAAATTAGAAAGTCTTGATAATAAATTAAATTCAATGTTTATTCAATATCCATTTTAGATGACTACTTTATAAATTATGATTCAAACAACAAGCAGCAATTTTTAGTGATCTTCATGATATCGTTTCGTTTCGTTCTTGACGATATCGTATCGTAACTTTCTTCAAGATATCATTTCTGATGTGTTATCTACGACTCGACTTGTAACCGGGGCACCAGTGAACTATCGATAGGCTACTCAGAGAAATCTCAGCTCAATAGAATTGTTTTCAGTGATGAATAATGATTCGAACTGAGTGCTGATGAGCCCCTTACAGTCTGCTTGACAAACAATATGCCTAATATTGTCTATTTCCTCCTTTTGTCTGATTGATTCTGATATGTGATAGAAATTCTACTTTTGCTCATGCTTCCTTTAAAGTGTCAGAGTGTTGTGCGTAGTATGATTCACAACGGGGGTTCATTTTTCTGAAATCAAAAATCTTAAAAAAAATTAAAATATATGGAAATTGACAAGTTAAAACGGTAAATTACAGAGCGTTCTAAAAGTGAAGAATATCCAGAAGTGAAATAAAAAGTGTCGAAAACAGAAACAAAAATCGATTTCTCATAAGATAGATATATTCTCAGAAGACGATAGATTTATCTCTCAGCAAACCACGTGCATTGCGTTAATCCATTGAAGATTTTCAGTAAGAATTCTCTTTGGAGAATCATTTATACTATTTTTGGAGAGTTTTAGAATTTATAAACTAAAATAAATAATCGAAATACATATAAGGGATTTGGGACAAATAGCAGACTATACTTCTATATACACTCATGTCCATAAATTAAGGATAATTCGGAATCACACAGAAATTGAACTCTAAAATAAAAATTTCATCTGTAGAATTATCACACACATCTCGAAGAAGAATATGCAAATTACAGGAAACCACCAGATGGGCGGATAGTACGTCAAAATGACGAAACTGTAAGAGAGGGTATATAAGGAATGGTGGCACAGAAGTAAAATTGTTCACAAGCACTTTAAAAGCCTTTCAGTGCAATTATCGTATAGTTATGGTACAAAGGAAGCATTTGGATGATTTTTTACGTGGTAGAATTATCGGACGACTGGAATGTGGACGTACCCAGCTGGAAGTATCCGAGGAACTTGGAATCGCCCAGAGTGTCAACTCCAGGCTTTGGCAACGATTCCAAGATGATGGTAATGTGAGTAGATGTTACAGCACAGGTCGCCCCGAGTTACAACGCCGAATGAGGGACCGGTATTTTAGCAGTTACTGCCAAAACAAACAGACGGAGCACAGCATCAGACCTGTCTCGTCAGCTCTCTTCAGCTACCGGTACGACAGTTTCAACGCAGACCGTGTACAGATGCTTAGGGCACATTGGTCTATATGCTCGTAGGCCTGTCAGATGTGTTCCACTTACCGCAACTCACTGTCGCCTGCGATTAACCTGGAGTAGAGAGCATGCATTGTGGACACCGCAACATTGGTCTGGTGTGATGTTTTCCGACGAGTCCAGGTTTAGTTTTCAGTCTGATTCTCGCCGGACTTTCATATGGAGCGTGACAGGTACCCGTTACCACCAAGAGAATACCATTGAACGACACCGTTACGGTGGTGCAGGATGGCTCGTTTGGGGGAGGAATTATTCTTGGTTCCAGAACTGACCTGCATGTTCAGAGTGTAACGATGACAGGCCACATCTATCGGGATGTCATTCTGGAACAACATGTACGTTTGTTTCGGGGCGCCATGGGTGCTGAATTTCTGTTTATGGAGGACAACGCCCGTCCTCACCGTGCAAACATTGTAGACAAATGCCTTCAATTGAGGATATCACCCGTATGGATTGGCCAGCATACTCACCGGACTTGAATCCAATAGAGCATGTGTGGCATATGTTTGGCACGACGAATTGCAGCCCGTCAACCCCTCCCACCGGTCACCCGAACTTCGGAGGGCATTGCTTGATGAGTGGTGTAATATTCCCAAGATCAGATTGATAATTTTATACTCAGCATGCCTAGGCGTTGTAAGGCCTGTATTGCATCGTCCGGGAGACATACTCCATATTAACCATCATACTAACCATGTTATACTGTTTTTTGTAAATAGGTTCTTTTTTGAAATTTGCTGCAGGAGTAAAAATCGCAATTTTTATTAATTATGTCAAACATATAGCATCTTTTTTGCTCTTTACCTTTGTTTAATAAATAGACTTTACAAATAAGTCAAATTTGTTTTGCTTATGTCTCTTTCTTTACCTGAACTTCATTATCCTTAATTTATGGACATGAGTGTAGTTGCATGTAGAGTATAATAAAGCATGTCTAGAAAAATAAGGTTTCACATTTACATACATGCATGTAAATAATAACAAATTGACGAATTCAGTTTATTCTTTCCTCTCATCTCCCCCCTTGTGCCTTTCTAATTGGCCGACAGCTAAGTTTTTAAACTGAAATTTTAAAATAAAATTATGATTATTGTTCAGTTTGTTGTATTTTTTTAATCCAATTATTCTTCAATTATTTCAATTTTGGTTTAGGAAAGGATTCTTTTTGATGGTCAAAAGATGGAATTTTATAAATGTTTTACTCATGCAGAGGGAAACCCTTTCACTGAAGATGATACTGTCTACATTTCTCAAGAAGATTCAAGTAGCCAGTGCCCTCAAGACTATGCCGTCAATAGTGAGTAAACATCTAAATGTTGTAGTGGATAAGCACGGGAAGCCCCACGTTTGGGCGGATATGTTTTGTAGATGTCGCCATTTACTTTAGCGGTGAAGCTCGATTTGGGTAAGGTCAGGTCACAATAACACTGATTTAACGAAACTCACCACTTTAATTAGAAGGGTGCAAAGACGAGAACAACACACTACAAAGATTAACAAAGTGTACCACTAGGCCCAAAACGTAAGACCAATTATTATTTTTTCTCAAAAACTCTTTATTTATTCTTCCAAATTAATTTCATCGTCTTTAAAGTAATCTCCTTTAAAGTAATCTCCTCCTCCTCTTTAAAGTCACAATGCACTTATGCTAACTTTTTTTTTTTCCAATCCTCAATGCATGCTAAAAAGTCATCGACAGGAATGGCCTTTAAAGCACGCGGTGATTCACGATGAATCTCTTCATTCGACTCAAAACTGTGTCCCCGAAGTATTCTTTTGAATTTAGGGAATAGCCAGAAGTCGCACGGTGTTAATACGGTGGTTGTGGAACGATATGGGTTTCATTTTTGGCGAAAAGGTCACGAAGAATCAATGCAGTGTGAACTGGCGCATTCAGTGTTTTCGGTACCAATCGAGATTTGACGCATTTGATTCCCAAAATGGAATTGACCGATCCTTTTGAAATTTCAACATCATCAACAAGATCTCTAATTGTAAATCGATGGTTTGCAAGCACCAAATCTTTAATTTTTGTGCGTGAGCTTCGCCGGTTGAGGTTGTTGGTAGACTAAAGGGCTCTTCGTCTTCAACGCGTTCTCTGCCTTCTTTGAACTGTTTTTGCCATTTCTAACCATTTCTTTCCGACATAGGAATGTTTCGAATGCCTTCTGCAACATTCTATACTTTTCCGCAAACAAAATTGAATACAAGTTCTTTGCTCAATGAATTCAGACATTTCAAAAATCTCCGGAATGAGTTTTAGCGACTCACAAAGTCAAGCGTAAATCAAGCACTAATGACTATTTTGACGTCAAATTTCACACAGATGTCAAGGACAGTGCCAGCAGCAACTTAAAAAAAAAATTGAAATTCTATAAGCCCCGGGAATTTTAAATGGAAAATTGGTCTTAATTTTTGGGCACAGTAGTACCACGGTAACACCTTTAAATACATTTACTTATGTTTACATGGAAGGATTTCACTTCTAGCTGTCGGCTCATTCAGCTCAGTTTGCGCTTTGTGTTCTCTCAGGCGGGAGATTCGATGCCAACTGAACTTTTCACTGGGACGCCGCAATTGGCGCTCTTGCAGTGCGTAGGAGTAACACGGTTCACACGTTGAAACACGGTAGGTAGAACCAATGCACATTAATGCATAAGTATTATTGGTTGATATAAAGGTTCAATTATATAGGACAGGGGAATATAACTGAAAGGTAATATTTTTAAGTATAAATCAGTTTAAAAGATATGATATAGATCTTACATAAAGCTTTCCAGGGTTTCCGTACTGTATTTCCGTGTTTTCAGGCTTTATAATTTTCGAATAAAAATCATGGCTGAACAAAGCTATTACATGTTCATAAAAAAACAAATCAAAAGATTTTATCATATAAAAAAAAATTTAGTAGTTTCCTAATGGCCGCCTTTCGTTGCACATTGAGAAGAAATTCAATTTCCTTCCTAATGTTTTTCAGAGTGGAGGTACAGGGACCTGATGGCCGAGTGGCTAGCGCCCTGGCTCTCGGTACCACAGGCTTCAGGTTGGAATCTTGCTGGTGGCATGGATATTTGTTTGTGATTCGGAACCTACGTTAAACTGTAGGCGCAGGTCTAATTAGCCCAAAGTACGGACAAAATTACAGTAGAGTGACAAGCCAAACCTCTAAGATGACAAATCTGTCCGATGGATGGTCCAATCCCATGGATATTTGTAGGGATTCGGAATCCACTTTAAGCCGTAGGTCGCGTTTGCATGCATCCCCATTTAATGCATCACAGTGCCCAATCAGACTTCTTCTCATCCACATCATTCCCAAACTGTAAAAGGGGCAACTCAGCTCTAAGGCGCAGTGATGTAATGTGGTGCAGTAGTAGAGTGTAAGTACAGGCGGATATAAAGGACTTCCATTTCGTATTTAATTACAAATTTGCTTGTTTGGATCATCATTGTTTACTAAAAGTGGTATTTTTATTAGTCCATGCAACTGAATGCAATATATCTAATTGAAAAGATGCTTTTATGGTTGATTTTCAAAACTTTATTCGTAGCGGCCATACAATTGCAAGTAGCCTTTTGAACGGAATTGCTTCTCTTGTTGATTTTAGCAAAATCAACAATATGGTATACATTTCTTGGACGAGAAAATGCATTTGTGTGGCGCCTTACAACAAACATGTTTATCTTTTGTGTGTGTTTGTGTGTGTGTGTGTGTGTGTGTAGATGTGAACATTTCTTGTGTCCTTCCATACATTTAAAAATCTAATCTGCAGGTATCTGAAAGTATCTAATTGCAAAGGTGCTTCGCTGGTTGATTTACGCGGACTGTGAATAAATTTGTTTTTCAATTAGTCCATGCAGTTACAAGCAATATATTTAAAAGTAAAACTGCTTCTCATATTGAGTATCGTGGACAGCAAGCAAAAATTTCCCGA
Organism: Caerostris extrusa; assembly: GCA_021605095.1. NCBI lineage: Eukaryota > Metazoa > Arthropoda > Arachnida > Araneae > Araneidae > Caerostris > Caerostris extrusa. The sequence goes on from BPLR01000672.1 coordinate 109,670, forward strand.
ATAACTCCATGTAGAATTATATGGCATATCTAACTAAAAACACTGCTTGTCTGGTTACGTTTTGTTGATTTCATAGACGCATTTCTACAGTTGTATTTAGCATATCAAACTGTAAAACTGCTTGTTTGATTGATTTTCAGGAAATAAAAGTAAACATTTCTAAACACATGCAAAGTGTGATGGGCAAGAAACGAAGCGAAGAAGCATGTACAGAAAGTATTTATTGGATAAGATAACTTGTGATGCACAGAAATCCAACAAAATTAATACATTAATAATTCTTATAAGTTCCTTGAGACACAAAAAGATACAATAAGGAATAGGGTGAAATGATGCAAAAATTGACTGGCGGACACGTTCGAAGATTCCGACTGTCCTGATGGTCAGATCTTCTTGTGTGTCATTTGGGGTCTGAGATATATATGATGTTTCAGGTGAACACAGATGTCTAAGGGGGCCTGACGGCCCAGTGGCTAGCGTTCTGACACTCGGTACTACAGGTATCGAGTTCGAATCCCTACTGTGCCACGGATGTTTGTAGTGGTTCGGAATCCACTTTAAGCTGTAGGTCCCGGACTCACTGAACCGTAGAGCTTCACAGAGACTCAGATTTCTCTCACCCACATCATTCCCCTACTGATAAAGGGGCAAGTCAGCTCTAGGCACAGTGGTGTGTGTGTGTACTACCCAAATGGGAAGTAGTTTCACCCTAAAAGTCCTCCCGGAAGGCACTGTCCTCCTTCTTCAGTCAATCGGACCAAGTTAGACTTCTACCTATGGTTGTTCCATCACAACAGAAGCTGTCCCTTCCCTTCCATCCTTCATGAGAGCACACGTATTCATGGACTTGGTCTAGATGTTGCTGTCGATCAATGCCATGAACCCGCGTTTATTCAGAATCTTAAAAACAATTTACTATATTATTTTCAATTAATGAAAGAGATAATGTCCGTGTCCTTTTTCAATAGGTCAAATATTTTGATAATGTTATATCCATTCAACCGGTCAGGTTCGTTCATTATAATAACATGCTCACTCTGAAACATCAAATTCTTTATAATAATGGCATATTTACTTTATTATTAAAGTAACCATGATTATTAAATTATCCATCATCATTGGCGCAACAGCCTAGTATGGGCCTAGGTCGTGGGCCAAGGCCGCCAAGCCGCTGGTAGATTTCAAGACGAGAGATGTTTTTCTTTTTTACGGGGTAGAGTTGTCAGCTCTACGCCCAACGCTGAGCAGTTTTATGAGACCGGGACCTACAACTTAAAGTGGATTCCGAACCACTACAAATACCCATGGCACGGCCGGAACTCGAACCCGAAGCCTGTGGTAACGAGCGCCAGAGCGCTAGCCACTCGGCCCTTCAGGCCCCATTAAATTATTACTTATTATTATTATTATTATTAAATTATTTTCATTAACAGTCATTTAATGATTCTTATTAAGTTTTTTTTATTTCAGGAATTTCTCTGACGTTCGAAGGCTCTAATTTGGTGAGTTTTAGAATAAAGTGCAAAAAGCTGAAGAGCGAACTGGTCGAGCGGGACGCAATCGAGAAACTCTCTCCAGAACCCACACATGCCTTGTGCGAGGAAATGCATATCATGGTTGGTCTTGAAATCCAACTGCATCAAATTCCACACCTCATCAGTTTTCTTTGTCAAAAGTGGAAAGATGAATACTATTAATGAAGACATAACTATGCTAATAAAATCATGAAAAAAGATTCTAAATAAAGGATGCCAGATTGATACCAACAGACCATTGCAGCATTCGACTTTATAATACCTTGCAACACGTTGTATCTAAATTTATAATGCATGAACTTTTTTGTGCTGGTTTAGAATAGCATGCTAATTCCAAAATTAATCTTCACTTTTTTTCTGTCACATCTAGCTGGAATTTGTCTTAATGCAGTTAATGTTTTTCAGTGATGTGTATAATTCAATATATCTCAAATTGATTATTCTTCATGTCAACCTTAACAAATGGAAATAAAGTTATGCAACCATAGACTATTTTATTATTCAATTAACTCTTTACGTGTGCCCGACTCGGGATTCAGAGTCAACGTGTGCCGTTGATGAGCACTAGGGGTGAGGTTCAATCTGCTGGAAGCCTTGTTGTAGACACTGTTTCAAAAAACGAGGAGGCTCAATGGTGTTTGTTATGTTCCGCATCTTGCCTCATGAGTCGGATAATCTGGTGGTTGTTTTCCGGGTTTTCTTCCCTACGATACGCAAATTGTTGAGTAATTCCCCCTAAAAGTCCTCCTGGAAGGCACTGCCCCCTTCTTCAGCGACTCCGAGCCAAGTCAGACTCCTTCCTATGGGTGTTCATCACAACAGATGCTGCCCCTTCCCTTTCATCTTCCATGAGAACGCACGGGTTCATGGATGGTCTAGATGTTGCTGTCGACCAAGTCCATGAACCCGTGTTTGTTTTGTCAAGTTACACAAACGAAATAATTCAGAGTCTTAATTTTTAAAAACAATTCATTATTTTCAATTAATGAAGGAGATAATGTCATGTTCTTTTCAATAGGACAAATTTTTTGATAATGTTATGTCCATTCAATCGGTTACATTCTTTATTATAATAACATGCTTACTTCTATCTATCCTATTCTTTATGATAATGTCACGTTTACTTTAATCGATCAGATTCTTAATCATGTTACCACAGTCGATCAGATTTAAATGATTCTTCATGGTTATAGACAACTGATAGGACAAATATATAGCGATATATCCCTCTATTTACATTGTTACATTACATTCACTAGAAGAAAAGCTTTTTCGAAGTAGCTTTCATCCAGAAAGTCTATAAATCCTATCTACGGAATCTTCTCACTTATTAAATCAGAGTTTTCAACACTTACCCCTTTAAAAATTCCAATTCTTTGCCAACGCCATTGGTAATAATTTCATCTTAAGGCTTGCAAAATCCCCAATCAAAAAAGCATTAAATTTCTGAATTATCGCCAATCTATTGCTTTTGTTGTCTTGACTATGTAAACCTTATTGGGCTACTTTTTTTTAGTTTGTTTTTCTCAACCCTTGTGGTTGCCATTCATGTATGCAACAACTGCCACGGACACCATCAACAATTCAGACCTGAACTATCCTGCATTTTAACAGTTCCTATACCACTGTGCCAAGAGTGAATCTCTTAGTTTAATTTATTGAATTAAAATTTTCTGCTATACCACTGTTATAGTGCTCACTTAAAATGCTGAGTTCTCAATCTGTAGATAATCTATATTTCTTTCGAATTAATAGGTGACTAGCTTTTTCAAAGCTTTTTTTAATACGCTTATATTAGTTTCACCTGTATGTTTGTAACTGACTCTTTGGACTCGATTTTGCCCTACTTTAAGAGATCAGATTTAATTTAAACGTTGTAGACTTATCGAGGACCGACGACACTAAAATATTTTGATAAGTTTATTATCTCATCATGATTAGGATCGCCAGGATTAGTGATTTTATAACTTATACCCATGTAGAATGAAAGTACCTAAGACATTCAAACCTACATGGGACCGCGGCATAACGGTTAACGCGCCTGACTACGGATCAGGAGATTCTTTTTGTTCGAATCCTGGCTGGCTCGACATATTCGCATTTAGCATTTATTTTACTCACAATTAAATTATTGTAAGAACTATAGTTCCCGTCCTCCGTACTGAAACCTCATTTAAATAATGTAGTTTAAAAACGCTTTTAGAGTTAATCAAAGTAAAAAATGAATTTTAGTTTAAAAAAATTAAAAAACGCACTTTTAGTGTTAATCAAACTAAAAAGCAAAAATAATTGTTAACATAAGGAGAAAATTAATGTATCTGTCTTAAAAGCGTGGGGTTCCTTGCATGACATTTTTAAACTAACTCTGCATTTTGGAATGAAACTAGTGAAAAATTATAACAATTGATATCGAGCACCCCACGCTTTTAGAACAGTGCCATTAATTTTCTCCTTATGTTAACAAATTATTTTTTACTTTTAGTTTGATTAACTCTAAAAGCGTGTTTTTAGTTTTTTTTTAAACTATAATTTTTATTTCCTTCCTTTAAAAGGTATAGTAAAAAGCATTTTGAATAAATAATAAAAGTATTAATAATTAAAAACAGTTTATCAAATTGAAAGAAATCTTTATTCCACCCAATTAAAAAAATGCAAAAGAAGACATAAATATAGGCTAAAAACCAAACGTTTTCAAGCGAATATTTTCTTTTAATTTAATAAATACATAAAATGAAACATGAGTAATATATGCAAAGATATTTTGTGATTCCCATTTTCAAAAAAAAAAAAAACTTTTTAAAGAAGTAACATGAGCAACCAAAGTACACTAAGGAATCTGTAAGTGCTCGATTTCATTTTCACATATAGAAGAGTGTGTTATAATTTTAGGAATCTGATTCGGAAGATCTGAAGGAATCTGATTATTTTTAAGAAGTAAAAACATTAATTTAAAAAAAAATTGTTTGCAAAATAAGTGATTTTCCCTTAATTTTCTATTTTTGAATTTTAGCGCAACCAATTTTAACAAAGATTTCACCATTGTCGTTTTTATTCAGCTTCAGCGTCACCATAGCCTTTTCATCAGCACAGACAGCATTATTCAGATCTTGCTTGCTGTTCCCTGCTGAATCCTTTGAATCCTCTAAACTGTAACCGCTTACAAGAGTATTGCATTCAATGGCGACATACTTCAATTCTCCTTCAAAGCAAACGTCGATACCTGAAAGTTTTAACAAATATGTAGTATATATTTATATTTAAAGGTACAGAATAAGCATAAAAAAAAACAAAGAACGTATTTGTATTCATGTTGTAGCTTTGCGTCTTTATTGATTTAAAATAATAATTAAAATTCTGCTAATAAACTACGCCAAATATGATTATTTTTGTTGGGCTATAGCATGGTGTGTACCTGAAAATGAGTAGGGATGGTCATTTCAGTTGGTACAGAGCTGTGAAATACACGCATAGTTCGGCAATGCAATGGTATTCAATGCAAAAGTTTTGGGTAATCAATAAGTAATATTATCAGGTCAAAAAGTGAATTTAGAAATAAAATCAGCAATGCTAACGGCGTTTGAACCGAATTTATCATTGTTTTCAACACATTGAGGATTTGGTTTGCCGCTGTATGGTCATTTTTGCACACATTATTCGAATTAGACAGTGACCTACAATTTAACGTGGGTTCCGAGCCACTAACAAAACATCCATATGGTGAAATTTTTCATTAATCGATTTCAGTTAAGTGGGGATAGAAGAGAAAATCTACAATATCTCCTTCAAGAAATTTATTTTCACTTAATTTTCTTTTCTTTTATCAATACTGGCGGGCTTTAAACTGTAAAGCTTTAATATGAATAATACGTTCAGAGGCTCTTTGTATTTGCTGCATTGTTTCATTTCAAAAACGAGCGAGTTTTTCTGTCCAACCCTAGCCTAAACTATAAATCAAACATACATAGCTCTTATTGTACTCATATTTTCTGTTGCATGCTGCTGGATTTTTTTTTTTTTATTACTATAACATTATTTTGAGGTTTAAACATTAAAAACATGCATAAATTCAGTAATACTCCTTGTATTCTATTTTTAATAAGTGGGCAAAAATTAAAAAGAAACTGGACATAATTATATTTAAAATCCCTTTGCTGTATTTAAAGACTTTAAGATATTTCTTATATAACAACTTTAAATTTAGAAATTTTTCATCCTAAAAAGTATTCTATGATAACTAATACTAATTAAATAAATTAACGGTAATTGTTAATTATTTAAAATTCACCAACCTATACACTGAAGTGACAAAAGTCATGGGATACCTCTTAATATCGTGTCGGCAATCCTTTCGCCCGGCGAAGTGCAGCAACTCGACGTGGCATGGACTCAACAAGTCGTTGGAAGTCTTCTGCAGGAATATTGAGCCATGCTGTCTCGATAGACGTCCATAATTGTGAAAGCGTTGATGGTGCAGCATTTTGGGCACGAACAGACCTCTCGATGATGTCCCATAAATGCTTGATGGGATTCATGTCGGGCGATCTAGGCGGCCAGATCATTCGTTGGAATTGTCCAGAATGTTCTTTAAACCAATCGCGAACAGTTGTGGCCCGGTGACATGGCGCATTGTCATCCATAAAAATCCCATCGTTGTTTGGGTACATGAAGTCCATGAATGGCTGCAAGTGATCTCCAAGTAGCTGAACATAAGCATTTCCAGTCAATGTTCGGTCCAGTCGCACCAGAGGACCAAGTCCATGCCATGAAAAAACAGACCACACCATTACGGAGCCACCACCAGCTCGAACAGTGCCTTGCTGACAGTTTGGTCCATGGCTTCGTGGGGTCTGCGCCACACTCGAACCCTACCATCAGCTCTTACCAACTGAAATCGTGACTCATCGGACCAGGCCACGGTTTTCCATTCATCTAGGGACCAACCTGATATGCTCTCGGGCCCACGAGAGTCGCTGCAAGCGATGTCGTTCTGTCAGTAAAGGCACTCGTGTCGGTCTTCTGCTGGAATAGCCCAAGAAAGCCAAATTTCTCCGCACAGTTCTAACAGACAAGTCCCTTGTACGTCCCACATTGATTTCTGCGGTTATTTGACGCAGTATTGCTTGTCTGTTAGAATTTACGACTCTTTGCAGACTTCGCCAGTCTCGGTCGTTAAGTGCAGGCGGTTGACCACTGCGCTGTCCATGGTGGGATGTGTTGCCTGAAATTTCATACTCTCGGCACACTCTTGACACAGTGGATCTGGGAATGTTGAATTCCCTAACGATTTCCGAAATGGCATGACCCATGCGTCTAGCTCCAACTAACATTCCGCGTTCAAAGTCTGTTAATTCCGTCGTGCGGTCATCATCACGTCAAAACCTCTTCACATGAATAACTTGAACAGAAATGAAAGCTCTGCGAAAGCACTGCGCATTTATACCTGTTCTACGCGATGCTACTGCCATCTGAAAATTTGCATATTGCTATCCCATGACTTTTGTCACTTCAGTGTATAACAGAATATATTTTTAACCAATATGATAATAATATCCATTATAATTTCATAACTATTTATTGCTCTTTGTTTATTATTATGTTTCTTTCTCTTAAAGTATAACTGCATCGTTAAAATATTTACCAGTAATGGTTTGACCTGGTTTGCATCCCATTTGTCCGGAAAAAGGAGTGTAAGCTGATTTTTCCGAATCCATTTCAAAAACAGTTTGTTGAAATGCATTCGCACATTTCACCTTCATGGTTGCATCAGTAAATAAAGGCACAGTTCTGAAAACATTTTCGCAAAATCAAAAACATGTGATAACTTTTCACAAGTTAAGCTATCTAAAAAATTGCAAAGATATCGGAAAGAAATTATATACTTTGCTTTTGCCAATAACTTAATATTAAAAATACTAAATCAAATAATATACTAAATTAAAATAACCATTTTAATGACTTTGTCCAGGAAGAATTTGATAAAAGAAGTTAATAATAAAACTTAAATTTAAATTTAAATCCCTTCCATGTATTTTAAACACAGAAACAAAGCTAAATTCCAATATAGGGAATATTCCTATATTGGAATATTAATTGGGATTTGGCAACTTTTTGTGGCGCCAACAGGGTGATAAGTCGCCAAATGTGTTCTTCTGTAGTTGTACTGTTTACAATTCACTCATTTACAATCGCAACCCGTTACTTGGGTGCACTTTGGCGAAAAGATTTTTTTGATGTCAAATTCCAACGACCCTTATTCTGCGATTTTACCAACAACTCTTATACTAATTATCGATATTTTCCAAATACCTCAATGTAAAAATATGGAACACGTTTTTCTACGGATTACCTCCCAAAAAAAATAGTAACTTTTCCCCACTTGTAATTCTTAGAGTTTATTATTAACTATAAAATAAAGATTAACCAACCTCAAATCTCGCAAAAAGCTCAAAATTTTCCTTTTTTTTTTATATATGTAAATAATTATTTACTTTTAATTAATTTATAGTTTTAATAATTTTTAATTTACTTTACTTGATCTATTTACAGATATTACTTTGTTTCTACAATAGCATGCCAATATTAATGAAATAGTTTTGATTGGCAAGAGATTAAAAATATCGCCAAACATGGCGAGTGTGGCGGCATGATGTTTTCACAAGATATAAGCGAATGAATGGCTTACGCTGTCAAACCATATACATGTTGCTGAGATCTAGGTCCTCCTGCTGAGCATATGATGCTTGTCACTGTACCCTTACAGCTTTCTGAGTAGCGGTCTGGTTCTGTAAATAAAATAAGATTTTCACTTATTGATAAAAAGATAAAAATTTATAATCAGATACCAGTATATTATTTTTTCTGTTATTTTATAATTCAAATAAAATTATCCCATCGTTATACTTCGCATGGTAAATTTATTTAAAACTGTCATCAGACGATTTTAACTAGATGTGTTCCTTTTTCTATAAAAATACCTGAAAATATCTAAATATTTGGATCGGTCCTTTTTGGGAGTATACTATATTAATGTATCCAAAATAATAAAAAATGATATTCCATTCTGAATAAATAAATTTATTTCTATTTTCATATTGTCATTAAATGGGATAGTTTCAAATAGTTTCAAATAGTTTCCTATTATCTTTTTTTTTTTTTTTTTCAATTCCTACTATTAGCTTACACTCTCCCTATATATATCTTGTTTAAATTTTCAATCGTTAATAAACTACTTTTATTCATTTCAAGTTCAAAAACATTTTTTTAAACTTGAAATGTATGACACTTGATATTAATACATTTTTTTCAAATATTAATTCATTAATTAAATTTAATTAATCAATTTTAGTTTTTTTTTTTTAGATTTAAGTTGCATGCATCTAATAATAGATGGCGCCAGATGTAAGAGGAAAATTTCAACTTAAAAAGTAGAATTGAATTTAAAAAAAAAAAAAAATTTATATTACTTGTTTTAACTAATAGCTTTTGAAAAAAGGTAACAAAGTAAAATTCTTTTCTTAATCATCTACTTAAGAAGTGTTGAATACCATTTTATTTTCAGCACCTTATATTCATAATATACTTTCATATGTAAATGATTGGTGATGATAAAAAGTTAATAGTATTAATACAAAGTTATAGCTGCATAAATAGAAACAGAACAAAAAAATAATGTGACGTTTGATTCGTTCTTCCGAAACGATGTGACCAAAAAATTCTTATATTTAATATGTGATATATTTGAATTTTAATATTGCTTTTTTAGCGATACTGAAATTCAAGATTACCATAAATAATTTACTATGCCAAATATAATTCAAGAATACTACATATAATAGCTTGTTTCTAGTAATATTGGAATTCATGAATAGCAAGAATATATTTTGAATTTCGGTATTACATTATAAATCTACCACCTATCTATATTACATATCAGAAGAAACATCTTGAGATAAAAAAAAATATATATATATATATATATATATATATATATACTAAAAAAATATATGTAAATATACGTCAGACTTTTTTTTTAAAATTAGCAACGTTATAGTTATAATGTAAGCAAAATTCGAATTTTTCAGTATCTAAAATTTTATTAATTCTTATTTTATAAATTTTATTAAGTGTTCAAGATATTTTTCAATCCTTAATTTTACTCACCTCCACATTTAGAATAGAAAGAATTATCAAGTTTATCTCCAGAACAGTCAGGCGCTTGTGTGGTAGTAGTTGTGGCCTTTGTTGTTGTTGTAGTAGCTTCTGTTGTTTGTTGTTGGGGCTTTTGTTGTTGTTGGGGCATCTGTTGTTGTTGTTGTTGAGACTTTTGTTGTTGTTGTTGGGGCATCTGTTGTTGTTGTTGTTGAGGCTTTTTTGTTGTTGTTGTTGGGTCTTCTGTAGTTGTTGTTGTGGCTTCTGTAGTTGTTGTTGTTGGGGCTTTTGTTGTTGTAGTTGTGGCTTTTGTTGTTGTTGTTGGGACTTCTGTTGTTGTCGTTGGGGCTTCAGTTGTTGTTGTTGTTGACGAAGTTTCGGGTGTTGTAGTTGTAGTCTTAGTTGTTATAGTGGTTGCTTCTTCTGTTGTCGTTGAGGCTTCAGTTGTTGTCGTTGAGGCTTCAGTTGTTGTTGTGGCTTCAGTTGTTGTCGTTGTAGCTTCAGTCGTTGTGGTTTGCGACTTCTGTTGTTGTAGTTGTGGGCTGTGTTGTTGTAGATGTTACGTCCGTAGTTGTAGTTGTTACAGCTGAGGTTGTAATTACTTCTGTGGTTGTAGTCGGAAGCTCTGTAGTTATAGGTTCTGTGGTCGTACTTGCTTCTGTTGTTGTAGTAGTAGATTCTGTGCTAGAACTCGTTGCTTCTGTTGTTGTAGTCATAGGTGGTTTGGTTGTGGATGGTAATTCTGTTGTTGAAGTTGTTGCCACATCTGTTGTCGTAGAAGTAGATGTCATTTCTGTAGTTGATTCCATTTCAGTTGTAGTTGTTATGGGCTGTGTCATCTAATAAAATATTATAAAACCATTGTATTGATTCAAATTTGTTTAATACTTCGCTTAAATTATTTAGAAATTGTAAGTAAGCAAATATGCCTTTTATATGAAATAGTTAGTCCTTAAAATACAAAACTTAAAAACTTTGCGAATTTATTGAGATTATGCTTAATAAATGCGCTGTGTATTTACATATAATCATTACATTGCAATTTCTTTAATACAGTATTTTCATATATTTATAAATCAAAAAGACAATTTTTATAAAAATTCAATTTAATATAGCATTGTATACAAATTATATTATAGTTTATGAACTTACAGGGTCAAAAATATTTCATATTAACATAATCTACTATATTCCATTGCACATTTATACTTTTTTTTTTTAATTATGCATCAATTTACTACCGTATTTAATTAAAATTAATTGATTGTACTTAAATGTCTATTACAATTCATTCATACTCTATAATATTGATTCGATTTATAAAGTGCCATTGCTTAGCATGTATTAATTCAACATTTATGAGTTCTCTCACAGATAATCCCATTATTGTATTCTTGTATATTGTATTACAACAAGTAATGTATTTAATTTTAACATTTCAATTTTAATATCATTAGTTTGATTTCATAATGCAATATAGCCCTCATAACGCCTCTAGAGGCAATAATTGTTATACCTACATTAAATACTATCCGTGTCATTTGATGGTAAAATGATTAATAGGGAAAAACAATGCCTTAGGCGAAACTAATATTAACTCAATATTGTCACACAATTAAAATATTAACGAATGTTCCTGTTGATATTAGTATAGAAAATTATAATACTATATTATGTAGGTTATGTACTAAAGTTATTTCAGCGGAATTTCATAATTATATTGTTTCTTACAGAATGGTAAACTATAGTATTTATAGAGTCATAAAAGCTCTTAAAGCTCTTTCCAAACAGTTGAATTGAAAGTGCAATATGTTATTAACATATATATTTTAATATATATATATATATATATATATATATATATATATAGTTATTTTTACACTATTCTTTACAAAAATCAGAAATGTATTTTACGAACTTTGTAAAAATTAAATTATGGAATAGAAAGTTTATAAGCTGAATATTTAAAATTTAATAACAATGATGTTGCTGCTTAGAAATTCCTTTCTTATTAATTTTCAACCTGCAACTGTCCTCAAACAATGGTTTAAAAATACCTCATGTAAATTCATGCAGTAAAAAAAAAATTTTTGTAAGTAAAAGGATACTCTTACATGATATACGTGAAATCCTTCGTGCTTACAAGCATCTTTTTATCAATGCAATCAAATTCATTGATATCCCAGAGAGTATGGCAGGTCCTAGTGTAATCATCTGTTTCGTTGTTAACTGGACCTAGGGCAAGTCCTGTGCAATTGGAGTCGCTTCTGCATTTCTGGAGGCAAGTCACCATGTGGTATTCGTCAAAGCTTTCAAGGATCCAGCTGTCATGGATTATGTCCTCAAACCAAAAGAAGAACTGGGTGGATGTTACATTAAAATCTGAAGTTGAACTCGTTGAGCATAAAAGAACAAAAGAAGCCTAACTGAAGGACTTTAAAAATCGAATCCATTTTTATAAGAAATTAAATTAACCATGAAATTATTTAATATGGCCTGTTTAAATAGAGTTTATCTTCTAGTAATCAGTTACAATCGTAATACAGCAAGAGTTATTTAATGTAAAACCGAAATGATAAATTAATTATATATTGCAATACTTTCACTTCGAATATTCAAAGTTTAAACACAAAATAGCATAAAGACTTTACAACAATCAAATATTTCTAAGATTCCTGATTTCTTTTTGCTCGACAAAGTTCAAGCCAATGTTTGAAGAATATAGAAAAATGGTTAAGTGAAAGTTGTTTAAAAGTAAATGTTTGCAAGAAAAAATATTAAAATATTAATAATTGATTGGTCATTTGCATTGTGCTTCAAAAATTAATAACATGCATTCAAACGAATCCATATAGAAGAAAAAAAAAATTTTTTTAATATGTTATTCACTTTTCCCCAGTAAGTTTATTTACTGCAAACAAATTTCTTGAATCATAAATATTTAAACATATATTTTGGCATTTCTTTCTAGTAACAAAAGGGTTGTCAAAATAATCAGTATGATATTTTTTGTTTTATAGCGTGAGGATATTTATTTACGTAAAAGGAAAAGAGTTAACAAAATGATAATGATTTCGGTGTGAGAAACACCATATGTTTTTAAAATCTAACATATAAGGTATAAACGCGATATAGTCATTTAGAAATCTTTTTTTTTTTTTTTACTTTAATGTAAAGTCATTTATAACCAAGAAATACTTCATCACTCTTATATAGTGTTCATTTCATCAATTTATTGATTGTTAATCGTTAATCCTATTAATAAATCCCCTTGAAATTTTATAAACTTTAAATCATGTTTGCAGAAATCAAACATTCATTTAAATGGAACGATTTCTAAAAATTTGCTAAAAAATTTATTTATTTATTGCATTAAAATTAAAAGATACAATTATTTAAATCCATATTAGAATATTTTAATACAAATGTAACTATAGAAATTAGTAGACATATAACTTTTACTTTTATCTAATTTTTATAGCTTTTTCCAAAATCAAAAAAATTAACATATCTTTATTTTAAATATATGTATATTTTTAAATATTTCTTTCATTTTTGTTTTTAAAAATTAAACTCTCCTTTAATATAAATTTAAAAATATTATAACAAGTAAAAATGTCAGATGTAATTTTATAGAATTGTAAATAATGATTCGAATATGTTTCGCGTAAAATGAACAAAATTAATCTCATGGAATTAGGTGTTTTTTCCAGAAAATTTTTTTCAATAAAATCGAAAATATGCATTATTAGAATTATGAACAATAAGTTTTAATCTTCTTTTATTTTTTAATGTAGAAATTCAAATATAAATTTAGCCATTCAGATTACAAGTTCTAATCAGAACTATAATTCTCTGATTCATTGTCAGATCCTTCGAAATCACCTTACAATACAACGCTGATATTATCACTAAAACTCTCTTCATTTTTGATTCAATTTAAAAAAAATAACGGGAAGTAAACGCATGAAATATTGTATAATGAATAACACACAACTATAAAATGGGTTTTGTTTGGAAAAAAAAAAAAAAGAATGGGGTTAAAATAATGGGTTTTGTTTTGAATGACTTGTAAATAGAACCGCTTTTAGCTCCTGAAATTTTTCGTTTTTCCTTTAAAACTTTAATGAATTCAGATTAAGGCTCCTTAGATGTATTTTCGAAGAAGACACATTGTAACCGGTTGTTTTCACAATAAAGAAACTCAGCCAGTATAGAATGAAAATTGGTGTGTCAAGTTATGAAAAGTTTAAGTAGAACGATTGAAAGTAGATCTTACCTGTAATGTATGTCGTGTTTCTAGAAGTATCGATGCAGAGAGGATCATTAAGAAAGAATAATAATTTTTAAAAAAATCTAAGAAGAATTCAAGAAGAAAAAAATTCGAAGTAGAATTCAATAATTCAATTCGAAGAAGAATTTTAAAAAATTTTAAGATTAAGAAAGAATTCGAAGAAAAATTACGAAAGAATTCGAACAGAGATGCAGTAGATATCGACCGAGAGAGGTCTAGTTTTGTACTGAGCATCTAACGAAAAGTGGCACGTATGTTAATTGAGTTAACATACATGAGTTGTTGTATACGTTGAGTTAACATTTAATAAGAATGTCCTTTAGAGCATAGATCAGGTGAATATAAATTGATATCGAGACTTTATATAATTGTTTAATAAATCATAAATCTTAATTAAATGTATTAACTAAGTTGATTGTAAGTAAAAGTGTACACATTCTAAACTTGAAAGCAGTCATGGAACAAGTGTGGGAAACAACAGACGTACATTACATTTACATTATACTTGACCAACCTCCATTTTAATTACTGCAGCCATCATACATCATACCATTTTAATAGAACCATAATAGAAGACTATGAATGATAAGCCAATGTGCGTTGCCTTTGTATCCCATGAGTTTGGATAATTCCAAAAATAGATATGATTCATATTGGGTTCTTTGGTCGGTTGTGAAATATTGTAAGATACCCAAAGCGAGAAATCAATTAGCAAATATTTCAACGACAGTGACTTCTGGCAAACACTTGTTGTGATAATCGATATACCGAAGTCATCTGGTGATGGCAAGGGAAGGATATTGTTGATGGGGGTTGTTCACATGCTTGAAATATTAAATTTTTAGAATTTTTACAACATTTAATGCAATTTCTCGATGTTAGTGATGTCCGATCCTTACTACTTCCCGCGGGTGTCCTTTCAAGCCATGCTTCCCTAAGTAATACTGATTGCTATTTGTACCCCTTTGTTCCTGGAATTTCAGAACACCTTGCATAATAATTTGGGCCAATATTTGTTTTAACAGATATAATTCTCTTCACTTTCATAAATATGTGTACTCTTTTTATTTTACAATTTTTGTAATAGAACCCTATTTTCATTTCTTCTTTGTTTCACGTAAGGGGAAATATTTTAAATACCCAATGAGCATTAATACTCTGAGACATCTGAAACAAAGAAATAACTAACTTAAAAAAATCAAAACTTTTTTTTTATTACTTATTTAATAATAATGCGGTGCACCTTGTGTAAGGCAATCTACAAGAATTTTTTAATAATCTTATAACAAATTTCATGCTATTTCAAACATTTAATATACTTTCTAATCCATCTTTTCAAAACCATCTTTGGTGAAGAACAAAAGGTACAGTTAGGTCTTCACAACCTTGTCACATCCAATAGCAACATTAATCTTTCCATTACTGTCTTTGTTGAGCTTGAGAGTTGTCATGGCTTTTTCATCAGGACAGGCAGCATTTGCGAGATCTTCTTTGGTGTTTCCAGCATGCTCTACAGTTCCCTCGAGTTTGTAGTTGAAGGCGAGTGGACTGCATTCGATGGCCACGTACTTCAAATCACTTTCGAAACACATTTCGATAGCTGAGTACAAAAAAAAATATTTTTTAAGAATTTTTTCAGTTTCACTTATAACAAATTTAATATAAAGGCTTAGTTATAAGCATACAACTGTATAATATATCAGAATGTATAAATCTGTAATCATACGTTTAATACATATATAAATATTTTATAATATCCTTAAAATGGGTTAATATATCCAGTTATGTTGCAATGTTTATTTTTATTTATGTAACCACATACAGTATATATATATATATATATATATATATATATATATATTGCATACAGTATAGTAATACACGAAACATATAAGACTTTAAAAAGAAATAATGCTAAGAAAATATAATATAAAAAAGACAAAACAACAATAAAAGCCAACATATAGAGCTAAAAATATAAAACACTATATACGGAAAACAAAAAAAAAAATGTATTATTATGTACAAAAAAAGCTCGTATAGACATAACCATTTATTACATGGCATATATATACGTTAGTCCAGATCCAATTAGCCCAAAGTATGGACAAAATGACAGTAGAGCGACAAACCAAACCTCTAAATTGACAAATCTGAAGCAAATTCAAAGATTACATTACGCCCACAAAACGCAAAAAAGGATGTAAAATGTATTGAATTAATTTTAGTGGAATGTATGCTTAAGAATAAGTTTCCGCATTCTCTTGTGATATTGGAGGAATCCAAATGAAATCCATTCATGCAATCTGACTGCCATTACGTTTGGTAGAAACTAGGGCACAGTATCCAATTGTTTCTCAATCTGGAACGATTCCTTCTTAGACAATAACTTATTATTACGTATTAAACTAAAGCCTGCGTTTTTCTAACAGATGACACAACTATCACCGATGGTATTAATACCAAAGTACCCACATTTACTTTGAGGGCTAATTTCTTCTTCATTGGTGCAACAGCCCCATGGTGGCCTATTGGCATATTTCGCCCTATATTTCCCCCTATATTCCCCATATGTCTCCCTATTGGCATATTTCGAGACAGGAAATGTGCTAGTTTTACAGGCAGTGTTGTCAGTCCTAGACCAGAACCTAAGGTTTAAAGTGGGTTTCGAATCACTACAAACATCCATGACACATCCTAACCTGAAACCTGTTACGCCGAACGTCAGTCACTCGGCCATCAGGACCCGAGGGCTAATTTCACACAGCTATAATTAGGCTTCGATGTATAGTATGTGTCATTTTGTTGAATAACGTAATTTTTTTTTTTTTTTTTAGCTTTGCTGGAAAAAAAATTTGCAGTAAATTCTATTTTTTTGTTTTTTAATGGGAAGAAAAATGCAGCTGAAGTGCATCGAAACCTTGTGAAAGCTTACTGAGAGCATGCACCAATTGAAAGAACTTTAAAAAATGGTTTCAACTATTCAAAGAAACTGATTTTGATTTTGATCAAGAGCACCATGGTCTACCTGCAATAAAATCACATATTGCAAAAACCTAGTGGATTCAATAATGTTATCGGCTGCAATTAATGCGCTTGAGGCAAGCATTGAAAGAACATTTTCTAAATAACAGGAAAGACATGAAAAAGTAATTTTTCGCTAATACAATTCCCGAACATATATTATAAAGCATGTCAAAACCTATTTAGTAACACTTCGCTGGGATGTCCTAGCACATCATATTCTCCAGACATTGCCCCTTCTGATTGCTATTTGTTTCAATTAATAACACATAACTTGCCTGATCAGCACTTCGTTTGAAAAATCAGAAATTGTCTTGATTCTCGTAGATTTTCCAAAAAACGAATCGTTCCTTTGATAAATTCATCATTTGCCAGAAATAGCAGAAAAAGCATCTAGAGATGGACACTATTTTAATTAGTTAATTTTTAAAAAAATAAATGTTTTCTTCTGAAAAAAAACCGTATGAATAAAGTTAAATACCAAATAATGGACCATAAGTGAAGAATTTCCCCAAAAAAATGTATTACTATTCGTAATATTTATTTTAATACCATCTATTTTCAATGCAGTACACAAAATAACTTTATAAATGTTACTTTTAATGAAAAGCCCTATAAGCGTTTAAATTATTAAATATTAATTCCATGGCTTTAAAAAAATAGCATATTTAATTGCATCTAACATTTCACTGTCTTCGAACTTTTTAAATTTTATTTCTTCTAGGAACACAATTTGTATTATTCACCTTCAATTGCTTGATCCTCATCACAGGCCATAATACCTGAGAAAGGTTTGTATGCAATCATTTCACCCTCCAACTTAAATATATTATTTTGATACTCATTTTTACATTCGACATCCATAGTAACATCCGCAAACAAGGGAGCTTTCCTGAAATAAAAAACGTTTCGTTAGAATTTTAAGTACTTCGAGTAGTAACCAAGCACTAAACGCTGTCCATAATTAATAAGAACAAATATATATAAATATATATTGAGATACAGGGGGATTATAATTAAAGTCTCACTTTCATAATGTTGTAAAAAAAAAGAACCACTCGTTACAATGAGTTCAAATTTGAACTGAAGATACTTGAAAAGGAGGAAACGGTATGGCATTAAAAAAAGTTTCACCAATTTTTCCCATCCAATTTTTATGGCCTTGCTGTGGTGGATGGGCTTTCCATTAGCAGTGTCACAACTGTTAAATGGCTTGGAAGTCATTTTTTCCTTCAAAAACAGAACAATCAAGCACATTAAACACTACAGTTGTTTTTATGTGCAACTCAAGCCAAATACGTTGTCATTTCTATTCAAAATATCACTGCCAGCCGAATTCACTTTCTTTATGACCCCTTTACAGCGTCATCTATTAATAAACTTTTTGGTACTTTTTTTGATGCCATATCTTTTTCCCGTTCTTCAAGTATCTTCAGTTCAAATTTGAACTCATTGTGACGAGTGGTCCTTTTTTTTTTACAGTATTTTGAAAATTGGATTTTAATTATAATCACCCTGTATATAAACAGCACAAGAAACGTGACAAAAACAATTCGGTTTTTTTTTTTTTTTTTTACTTTTATAACATAAAAAGATAAAAATCCACAAAGCAAAAAGTAGACTGTATATTTCTAAAATAGAAGTTGATTTGTTAAGAAACCGTATGTACAGGCTTGATATATCCATATGGCACATACGAAAGTTCTTTAATGGAAAGACAGCAAAAAATAAATAAATCCCCATATTTTGAACAAAACAACCTCAAATGTTGTATCTGGGAGGGAAATCCCTTTTCCCTGAGTTCAACGAAAAACATTCCAGTTTACAAATTTATCGTATCCTTCCCGATCCGGCTTAGAATCCCTTTTATGGCTTGTATCTCGATCCGGCTTCGAATCAAGTTTTCTTGGCTTTTAAACCCAACGTGTTATCCATCAAGTCATTTCTGCTTACAAAGTCAGAATAATACAGTCATAAAAGCATTATATTACAGTAAAAGCATTATATTTATTAAACAATTTGTTAAAAATGTATTTATTTTTGTGGCTGTCGATCAAGAAAGCAGTTGCGACTTTTTCTCAGCATTCCTGACAGTAAAAGTTTGTTTACAGATATATACATTGGCTCAATGAAGTTTGCGAGTTTTGCAGAATGGATTTTCAATTGTCTATTATTAATGCATCGATAAAATAATGGTAAATTGCCATTCAGTTTCTCAGATTCCATGTTGGCAACATCAAATGTGTTCAAACTTTATTGACTCGGATTCATTATCAACAAATTGCAAAAAAAAGCTGGCATATAAATCTAGCATTGGTTTAACTTTTTAAAAATCCTTTTCATGAATACTTTATTCATTTAATTTAATTTATCACACTAAATTTTCCTAGCATGCCTTTATTATACAATACTTCTTTTCTTTTTTACTTTTAAGGTTCAAAAATAATTATTGTGCCCATCTTTAATTATAATTCAATTACTTGTAAGGCTCAAAAATAATTATTATGCTTAGAAACGCATAATGAAACCACTTGAAAAATAATTTCATATATTTAATAATAAATTCGAGAATGCAATCTTTTAAGGAAAAGGGAAATATACAAAAACAATTATCGGGACATATTGGTCTACAATTTTTAGTAATAACTTCCAGTTAAAAATGAATTGTTTTAAACATCTTTGAGACTAATAACGAATGCCAATTGGTTCATGAGAAACGATGATATTCTAAGATCCATCTTCCTGATACCTCTCAAAAGTACTGGAAAAAACTTTCAGAAATATTCTTCAATAATATTGACAACCACCAAGATCTGGCCATTCAAGAGATAGAACAATATGAACCGCACTCTAATTTTAAAAGACCTAGGAATATAGTTTTCTGCTCTAACCTACCTAAATTCAATTTTGAATTTATAGACTTGTTCAATTCTCATGATTTCCTTTAACCTCCATGCATTTGCAATGTTTTCATTCTTTTATGTTTGTCACCACCGGAAAGGAGGCCCCTGACGAGATCAGGGAGCTCTAATAATCTTCAACATCATCGTCTTTGAGACTTCTGAGATCCACCATGCAGTGAGAGATTAATCCTACAATTGTCATTCTTTATAACAAAATAAATTTTAATTTCAACTTTCCGGGAGATACTCATCTGCACGAATCTTCATAGGATTCCTCTCGCTAAAATAGTATCTTGTAAAACAAGTGCAATATGTAGTGCCAATCCAAATGGTTATAAGAAAATATGTTATTCGTTACTTACGATGTCAAGCCACGTATGTGTTGTTGGGGTCTGGTTGCTCCTTGACACATGATGCTTTTTGATTGGCCGTTGCATGGTCCCTCATATTTCTCCGCTCCTACAAAAATTGTTTCATTTTAAGTAAATAAACAGATTAAGTACTTTGTTATATAAAAATCAAGTTTTAAAATTAAGGAAAAACGGTTATAATAATATTATTTATTCTGCATAACGAAGAAAAAAAAAAAAAATTTGAAATGAAAATACAAATATTACTTGTTTTTGTTTTTGAACGTCTTTATAAATGTATTATCCTTTTATACAATAATTTTTTAAAAATATCACTTTTTCTATCGAAAAAGAAATATAATATTTTTGCAGAATTTTTTTTTTTTTTCCCTGTAATTTTTAATAATAGCCTTACCACAGTTTGACATAAGTTGAGATCCCAATCCTTCAGAACATTCAGCACTTTCAGTTGTAGTTGTAGTTCCCATTGTTGTAGTTGTAGTAGGTTCTCTTGTTGTTGTTGTAGTAGTAGGTTCTTTTGCTGTCGTTGTAGTTAGCTCAGTAGTTATCGTTGTAGTAGGTTCTGTTGTTGTCATTGTAGTAGATTCTGTTGTTGTGATTGTAGTAGGTACAGTTGTTGTCGATGTAGTAGGTTTTGTTGTTGTCGTAGTAGGTTCTGTTGTTGTTGTAGTAGACTCTGTTGTTGTCTTAGTAGGCACCGTTGTTGTCGTAGTAGGTTCCGTTGTTGTCGTACTAGGTTCCGTTGTAGTTGTAGTAGGTTCTGTTGTTATGGTTGTAGTAGGTTTTGTTGTAGTCGTAGTAGACTCTGTTGTTGTCGTAGTAGGTTCTGTTGTTGTAGTAGTAGGCTCCGTTGTTGTTGTAGTAGGTTCTGTTGTTGTAGTTGTAGTAGGTTCTTTTGTTGTTGTAGGTTCTGTTGTTGTTGTAATTTCCGTTGTAGTGGTTGTGGACTTCGTTGTAGTTGTTGTGTCTTCCATAGCAGTAGTAGTTGTAGGTACTATTGTTTCAGTAGTTGAAATTTCAGTTGTAGATGAAAGCTTTACCGTTGTTGGAGTTTCAGCCGTAGTAGCATCTTCTGTCGTTGTTGTGATTTTTTTGTTGTAGTGGAACTGATAGGAATGTTTTCTGTTGTTGAAATAGTTGATGTTGCTTGGGTTGTAGAGGGAATTTCGGTTGTAGTAGTTAAAGGCTTTGTCAGCTGATGAAAAATTTTTAATTATAAATAAACTTTTTAAATTATAAATAAATTTCTATAATAAAAAATCGAAATATAAAACTATTGAGCAAATGTATGTAACTACGAAATGTAAAACGTAATTTATTTTTTTTTATCTATCAAGAAACAAGATCTTTACGTAGTTGTGAATCGATTAATTTTAATTAACTCATTCAAATTTCAAAAATTAATCTATAATTTTTTAACATATTCTTTCCAATCTTCTTATTCTTATTCTTCTTTATATTTCGAAACCCTTACGTGAATATACATATTGAAAGACCTGTTTTAATTTACTTTTATTTATTTTTTTTTTTTGTTCAATTTAAAGTTTAAAATATATTGAAATTCAAAAACAGAGGTGCCACTTATTACGGTTTTTCCATATAAATCACGGATTCTTGATTAAAAATTACGTATTAACGGATTATTATTATGAGGTTTTTTTAATGGATAATAAAATTGTTACATTTTCTAATGAACCTAATTGGAACCTTTGCAAAAAGAATCCCAAAATTAAAAATTAAAAATTTTGTGAATGGTGATATGCATTTTAATGGTTAAAAAATAACTTTAGCTTAACTGGTTCTTGAAAATTAAATATATTGGTCACTTTTAGTGACGGATTTGGGATTTAGGCCCGCGAGGTCTGGGCCTAGGGCGGCAAATTTTTGGGTACGCCAAAAGTTTCGGGGCGGCAAAAATTTGAAATCGATTTTTTTTTTGTCAACTGTAAGCCCGAATTTAAAAGCTTTTTTTCTTACTTTGACAACCTCAAAATGTCAATATTTAAAAGGAAGAATTCTTTTTTAAAATAATTAATCGCATAAGTAGTAAAATTTAAAATATCTAACAAATACATATTAAAAAAATTTCATTAAATATAGCATTTATCTATTGACGTTAGACTTTTCATAAATTTTTCTTAAAAAATCTAAAGGTAGCGTTTGTTTGCTAATCATTAAAACACAAAATATTAATTCCCCATGTTTAATTATACTTTGCTGATTACTCAAAAACTTTATTAATTTTTTTTTCAATCTCGCATCAAAATTTTATAGTTTTACGTAATGTAAGGCGTTTTATTTTTATTACCATGATTAAATATATATAAATGTATATATATTTAATTCAGGCACAATATATACGCATATTTAATTCATGCCTAAATTACCTAAATTTAATTCGAATCCATTATTACTGTTGTTGATTATTATTACTATTATTATATATAAGGGCATCAAATTAGCTTGGGTCTAGGGCGCCGTAACTGAACACTTTTCAATTGGAGTATCATTTCAAGGGGTCAACTTTGGTCTCTGATACTCCATCCAATAGTATAGGGATGAATTCGGAGGGTTGCGTCATCCATCTTCTTCGGTCTACAGATTTAACATCTCTTTTACCAACATAAACACGAAAACTTTAAGTCAGCCTTGATTGTCAGATTAGGTCTATCAAGTCAGAAAGCCCCTCATAGTTTTCATTACACATAAATCATAGTGAAATACAGCCTATACTTACATGAAAGACTTGGAATCCTGTTCTATTACAACTTTCTTCTAGATCTAATTCATTACAATCTTGTTCATTGATGTCCCAAAGTGTGTGGCACGTCCTAGTGTACTCATCGGTTTCGTTGTTAATAGGACCCAATGCAAGACCTGAGCAATTAGAATCAGCTCTGCATTTCTGGAGGCAACTTATCATGTGAGTCTCGTCGTAGCTTTCTAGGATCCAATTGTCATGAACAATATCTTCGAACCAGAAGTAGAATGGTGTCATTGTAACTTCCAAAGTTGACAGTCCAGTTAAGAAGCAAAGAAGAATCACGCAATTTGCATAGAATTGTTTGTCAGACAAGGCATTTTCGTTTAATTTTAAAATTCGTTCTTGAAGATTTTTTCAAATTATTTACAATTAAATTTAATAATTTTCAATTATTAAAATGCTAAACATTTTCTTTAAACTTTCGATCTTCAAATCTTGATATTAATATTAAGTAAAAAAACAATGGGCTAATTTAAATTGAATTCTACACAAAGTTTCGAAATATTTTCCTTTATTTTTTATTTCTGACTAAAATACTCAACTTTTTAACAAATATCAAAACCAAATAAAATTTTTTAAATAGGTTTTTCTTTATTAAAATTATATTTCAGAAAATGTAGATTAAATTAATTATTTTATCCAGTTGTTTTCTTATAAGTATCCTAACAAATAATGACCATTAAAAATGATAGCACAGTGATTTTAAAATTTGTGCATCTGGTATTTATAACGTAAGACATTTTGTAACAGGTAATTTTTCTCCATATATGAAGGTCAATTTTTCGAAACATTAACTCAAAGTAAATAAAAATTCTAAGCACACATAACTGAGATTAGTTACTCTTCACATTTATTTTTAATAGTTTGTAGTTCTTTGAAAAATATTTCTTTTATGGTTACAAAAGTTTCAGGTTTGTTTTTGAAAGTTTTTTTTATTTTATTTTTTATTTTCACACTCTATTATATATGCCTTTGTGAAGTGTGATGCTTCAATGATAAATATTGTATCAAATATTTCATTGGTCACCAGATTTTTTTTTTCAGAATATTTCGAAAGAATGATGGTTTAGCATTGCGTGCTACTAGTCAAAAACCATTATTACTTTTAAAGTGTCACTTTAAAAAAAAAGTAGCAAAAGTATCTAAAAAAATATCTTCGAACATATCACACGATAAAATAATTTGTAGTGCGAAATGACATCTGTGAAAAAATTCTACTTCACACAATAACTTAAGCAACGCAAAAACTGGCTTTTGATGGTTATTTTTAGTAGCAAAGCTTTGTTAGGGAATTTTGAATTTTTAAAGAAAAAGTATGACGTCATAGTGCATACAAAAGTAAAATTTCGTCACTATTGTATGTCCATAGAAATTAATTACAGTTTCTATACTGTGTAGTAATGAAGACGCTGTTCTTCACAACTTTAATAGAGGTCATTATTTTTTGTTTTTTTTTTTCTAATGCAGCTCATAAACACTTAGGCAGTTGTTTTTAAAGCCTTAAGGCAAGCGCTGCGTCGACGTTACTCACTTAGAACTACCTAGGAGGTGCGTGTAGATTAAGGATAAACTACGGACTCGGAGTAACAATACCTCCGCAACACTCCACGATCATGTTAGACCGGGACCTACTGTTTAAAGTGAATTCCGAACACTACAAACATTCATGGCACCGCCGGGACTTGAACCCGAAACCTGCGGTACCGAACTACAGAGCGCTAGCCACTCGGCCACCCGGCAGGTCTTATTAAAGCAACGAAAAAAAAAAACAAATTTTCATGAAATATATATGAAAATTTTTATACATATTTTATGAAAATTTAAATTACTAAACTAAAATCATGTATGCAAATTAATGTATCTTTTAAATAAATTTATCGGAGAAAGTTTTTCTCGGTGAGTGAGAATGGGGAATGGGATGGGATTTGAGAATGGGATTTTAAATAATAATACTCTTATTGTTTGTTAGCTTAACTTTTTTTATTAACACTGCAGATTCCATGCCAGGAACTCATTATGTTCCTGCATGGCAAAAAAAAAAATTAATAATTTAATCTAGAAAGGCAAAAGATACAAATAAAATTCTATAAAATTTAACTTTTATTATTATTTGCTTGACATTCAAGTACGCTTAAGCCACTAACATGTTAAAATAGATTGCTAAGAAACTGTGCTATTTATATTCGGCGGTGTTTTAGATTATTAGAATAACCGTACTTTAAAAACAAAATGGTATGAATCAAAACTATAGTGGAACGAGGGAAATCAGTTTAATAATTATAAAGAAAAATCAATTTGGTTCCATAGCTTCTTTGGTCAACGTTTTATTGTATTAAATTGCAGAAAGTCGAAAAAAATGAAAAGGACAATAAAATGAATAAATGACAATTTTTAATTATCAGGCATTTAGTGCTTAAATTCATTAATTGGTTTTATTGGAGCTTTAAACATTAAATAAAATAGTAAGTTTAAACAAATATTAAATCAACTTATGAATCGATCGAATTAAAATATTCAGTTCCATGTTTGAGGTAATTAAAATAAATTAAAATATTCAGTTCCAAGTTGGTGCTAGTTAATATAAATTAAAATATCCAGCTCCAAATTTGTGGTAGTTAATATAATGATAATTTACTGTAGTAAACAAAATACATAATTATATCAATTAAATAAATAATTCCAATAGTTAACGTTAATATAACGATACTAATAGTAATCTGTAATAAAAAAAATATTTGTACTTTCACCTGCCATGAAATTTTATCAGATATTTGTGTAAAATATCTTAAACTAGAAATATTCTTTAAAATATAATTTATTAAATAAAAATTTGAGAAATAAATTGAATTAACTTTAAATGAAATATTTTTCTCATAAAACAGTCTTACTCTAAGAAATTTTTTTTTTATCTTATTGATTTTAAAATTTTATTTATGTCATATTTTGTGCATTTGATATATCGTCGGTTCCTTCAAACTATCATCAATATTAAATATAAACTTAATGCTGTATAGCACAATAGCAAAAGTTACAAGTATCACAAAGGAGTGATTACGCCATCTTTCACAAAATGATATCTTGATGGGTTTCTTTTGCAAAACAACCTTGAGGATTTCCACGGTTCTGTAATCAGAAGAGAAATTGCAGACTGTATTTTCTTGTATTCTTGTGAATGAAATTGTTATTTTATTCATTTGCTGGTGGATTTCTTGCATAATAATTGGTATGCATGCTGCAGAAATTAAAGCTATCAATGTGCAACTGAGGAAAGAAATCAAATCTGGAACAGAAACCACTTTACTTGGTGAATACAGGCCGTCAAGATTAGGCACAGCTCGACAAAGAATTAAATACGATGGTGTAGATAAATGCAAGACAAAACAGCAACTGCACAGAACAGTTGGTGTACGCAGTACATTGTACACGTCTTCAATTACTTTATATAATGTCAGATAAGATGTTATAACTCCTTGATTCATCGCAGCATTATCAATGCCATCTAATTTAATATTGTATTGTACAAGCAAATACTTGCAATTGTAATACAAAGCACTTATTGCTAAATTAAAAAGCATGGTAAAAAAGAATCTGAAAAAGATAAAACAATTACATAATGTAATAAGTATCAAATCAAACACATTTGATTCCGAACTGTAGCCAAACGTTTGTTTAAAAATCAAACTCATTTTCTGAGTTAACTTGTGTCAGAGCTAATAAAAACGATAGAACTAGTAACAGAGACCATATTAAAATAACTAAAATATTGGCTACGATAGCTTTTTTATATATTCAAATTGAAGAGTTCTACAGATAATTGCCAAGTTATGACAAGCCTGTTGTAAAAGTTCTCGTCTTCTATACATAACAATCCACAGAGCAAATGAAAAGAAATTTAACGAAAATTGAATAACATCTTTAAAACTGATGACATTATTGGCAGCATTTACTAATTGAGCTATAAAATAAGCAAGTGAAGTTATAGCTATCACACAACAAAAAAATAACGAACAATCTGGCGAACTCCTATCATTAGGCGTTTTTGTAACGTCAACACCAAAAAGTGACAACATTTTCCATAATGAACCATATCCATTTAGTCTAATAGGAATGTTGAGTTTAGGAGGATAATGTCCATCCCTCAAATGTATACTTCGTACTTGAAAAAGCTCTTCATCCATTTTATTATTATTATTATTCCTTCATTACTAATAAAAAAAAAACTATATCGAATTTTAAAAAGTATTGTCTTTAATATCAATAAAAAAAAAAGGTTTTATGAACTATTGGGATTTTTTGATAAAAGATAATAGATTACTATTATAATGCTTCAAGTAAAACAAATTTATAAAACTATAATTCTATTATTAGAATTATTAGTAAGATAAATGTAATGTCGCAAACTTTTTAGAAGACTTTTTACACAAACTATAAATAATCTAAAAATTATTTTCTTATCTGTTTTGATAAGAAGCAAGTGCACAGAATCAATAAATTGAATTTTCTTCTTTTTTAGAACGAATTTGTTCTTTTTGTAACAAAATTATTTACATAATTAAAATTACTTTCAGATGTTGAAGCTAAAACACATAATTAATTAGTTCTTTTAGAACGAATTTGTTCTTTGTAACAAAATTATTTACATCATTAAAATTACTTTCAGATCTTGAAGCTAGTACACAGAATTAATAAGCAGCACAATTTGTTCATTTAGAATAAATTTTTTTTTCTTTTAGAACGAATTTGTTGGAACAAATGAAACATGCTCATGAAAAACATTCGATACATGCTCATGAAATCAATTTTCACCAATGAATTCTAATGGATTTTGCCTTTCAAATATTCTGCAAGAATAAATGAAACAACATTTATGTTTCTTCTAATGCAAAATAAAATAATTTCACTTTTTTTAATTTGCTTTTTGATTAATTCTTGACACTTTTAACAAAACATCAATCATTTTGCTCACCTTAGAAATTTTCCATTTAATTTTTTTTTTTTTTTTTTTTTTTAATGAATAGGCTATCTACATTGTTAATAAATATTTGATATTGTGTTTTAGATTACCTGTTATTGCATCTAATATTCGCAATAACTTGATCTCTTGATAAGCTCAATCCACAAAAAGATTTTGGTCTTTAGTTAATTTTCTTTTGAAAAACTTCTTTTAAATAAAGGAAAATATTGATTTTTTTTTAAACGACGTGTTTATGGAGATTATGAAGAATTCAATACTTAATTAAGCTCTGATCAATAAAAGGAACAACGAAAGCAAATTTTGTTGCAAAGTTTAATTTACCTTTTTTTAATAATAAATCTTTCGTTGTTGTTTGCAAAGGAAAGCTGTCTTCAGTATTTCAATCAGCGTGAGCACATTGTATTTTTAAATGATATGTTTACAGTAAAAGAAAATCCTTAATACTTTTATACTATTAATCCCTTAGTAAAATAGAAAGAATCGATTTATTGGAAAATAAATTATATTCATCTTACATTGTAGAATATGAAAATTGAAATTTATGGGCAAAGCATGACAAATTGCTTCAAAGTTAGAAATATTAATGTTCTCAGGAACTGTTTTTCATTAGCTTTCGATTAACTTTGTGTTTGCTTAGAGAAAATTTGCACGCCTGGTCAGTTAGTTATTGTAAATTCATTTCAAAACGAAAAATAATACATTGTCATGAAATTAGTTTCGTGATAAAATTTATCATGACACAATTGGTTCAGTAACGTTACTTGAATATATTAAATTTACTTTATTTCAAAAATTTTATTTTATAATGGTAAAATGATTACATGATTGATTACTAATACAATAGTTAATATTTTCACGTATAGTTGAATAGGCATATTACGTTATTAATGTTACATGTTCTTGCTCTTGTCCAGTATGAAAAGTAAACATTCAAATATTAGAAAAATTAGTATTAAAAATTTTCTAATTATTATTAACTACAAGACATGAACTCACTTCAGTAAATAACACAAATTTTACTTTCAATTTTTTATTGGAAAAAAAATATTCATGAAAGTTCAGAGAAAATTTTAAGCATTAAATCTCACCGTCGACCATTTTATATTTTTTATCTCTTAAGACATTTAAGAGTATTAAGATAGCTAGATTTGGTTTGCCGCTGTACAGTCATTTTGTTGCACATTAGGGATCCCTAGACGACCTACAGTTTAAAAGTAGATTCCGAACCCCCTAACCAACATCCATTCCATGGCCAGGATTCTAAACTGAAACGTATGGTACCAAAGTACCAAAAATTTAGCCACTTGGCCATCAGGTCACTGATATACCTATCCTTGCATATGTAAGTAAGTTGTGTCCCAATATGACATATGACAATAATTTGGGTGTAAGTATATATATGGCAGTAAGTTGACAGCATATGACAGTAAGTTGGGTTTCCCAACTATGAAAGCTCAATTTGAAACTCGACAAGTAGAAGTGAAAGATCTCATTTCTATGTCAGGAGTTGTGCTTCAGGAGAGTTTGTTTCGCGATTCTTCATCTTTAGAAAATCATGGGCCTCCAAACTTCCGAAAATATCATGGGCACCTTGGAGGAGGAATGAATTCTTCCTCCCTGTCATAACTAATATCACTCGAATACACGTCTGAAAGTTCAGCTAACAAATTTACAATTTTAATCATCTGTTAGAGGCTTATTAGTTTGCACTTTTCCTTTGGAAACCCTGCAGAATTGCCGTCTCTGCTACTCATATTACAAGATTTTTTAATAGCTAATAAATTCGAACCAGAACGCTTACAATTACTTTCTAAGTTTTATTCCACTACAATACCAGCAGGCACACCAAATATATATTGCTGATTGACGTAGAGATAAAATATTGAAGAGCAGCTCTCCCCGCGCGAATCGGTGATTAGCTACTGACACATCATCACACCGCGCTGTCCCATGATTGGCTCTTTAGCATTGACGTCACATCACAGCGGGTATGAGATCAGCAACGAAATTTTTGACCATTACATACAGGGCCGTATTTAGATGAAAAGAGGCCCTAGGCTATCCCACCTATGAGGCCCTTTCACCTTCCATTTTAAGTTTGTAAATTACATGAGAGATAATAAAATACATCATTACTGTGATATATATCATTAACACGTATTTCATATTATCGAAGTAATACAAATATAACCGAACGTCGGGGTATCAATAGGTCTGTTTGTTTGTCTATTCCAATCTACACCAATCTGCACTTTATTTATGCAAAAACAAACCACAGCTCAGTAGCATAAGGCACGTCAATATTTGCCATAGCAATCAGTGAACGCATGAACTATACTTTGGTGCAATCTAGTATATACAAACGAACAGACTCAATGAGCCGAACGCGTTGATCTTGACCAATACATTTTTATGTTACTTTATTAGTCCTATGTGTAGAATTGCTCCTTATTTTCGATTCAGTATTTTAGTGTTTACTGTTTTTAAAAAATAGTGTAATTCTAACTTTGCTTCTATTGATTCTAACTCTTGATCTTGAGGCTCTAGGCTGAAGCCTGATTAGCCTATCGGAAATTCCGGCCCTTATTACATAGTATACAAGTATAAAACAGAATAAAAGAAAAAAATTATTTTATTCATTTTCATCTACAATATTTGAGTAAAAATAGGAAGTACCGTAATTCAGCAGTGCTTATGCACGAGTCGCCCTAGGCAGCCCTCTGATGTGGATGCTGTAAATGAAGTGATATTCATGCTGTGAATTCTTCTGACCATTAGCTTTAAATAAAGTTCCTCATTTTTTTGTGATATTATATGTCTGCAATCTTGTCTGGCTAGTATACCCAACTTCCAGTTTCAAAATAATGGTTCCATAATCTGGGAAGCCTTGAGTACTCTGAAGGCATTTTTAACGAATTGCATTTGGCTAACACTTAAACCTTCCTCCTTAAATTTTCACTCCTGTTAAAAATTAAGTAATTTTTTAGTTTACAGTCGAGATTTACATATTCTGAAGTTTGTTAGTGTTATTTCATAGTATTTGATAAAAAAGATTGTCTATTGTGTAGTTGTTTGTAACTGAACTCTTAATGTCTTTTGATTTTCTAGATGCATAAAAATATTTTTATATACATTATATATAAATTTCTATCGCCTCTTTTCTACAAATAACCATCTGATTTGACAATAAAATTTTTTTATCAATATTCGGGCTTTTTTTTTTTTTCAGAAAAAGTCAATAAGTTTCCAATTAGTTTAGAAAGGGGTTTAAATATCAGACCATATATTTAAAAAAATAATAATCTTATTTTATTCACCAATAATTTAAGTTTTTTTTTTTTTTTTTTTTTTTTTTTTTTCGAGAATGCTGCATTTTTTAAAGTATGTTTGTCTTTTAAACATACTTTAAATAACACTTAGGCACACTTTTTTTTTTTTTTTTTTTTTTTTTTTTTTTTAACACTTTTAATAACACAAAGGCTATATTGATAATTCACTTCTAAAGTAGAATAAGTAAAACACCTCCATAATTCATATTCACGGTTTTCATTTTTAAGAGGTTTTTTTTTTTTAATAATTTCTTGAAAAAAAAAACATTTATTTAGTTTTATTTATTTTATTTTTAATTATATTTCAACAATAATTGTTTTTTATTTTCACTGTGGGTAAACACATTTAAATGTAAAGATATTAAATGAGAATTATGAAAGAAAGTAAATTAAACAAATAATAAATAATTTAATGAATAAATAATAGAAATTAGCAAACAAGATGTTACAAGATGTGTTTAAATAATTCGATAAGTCAATTTCACTCAAATCTTGTGCATGTTAATAAAAACTATTTTCAATTGATTTAACTCTAATACCTAATCTAATAAAACAGCCTATACTACAAATCAGTTTCCAGAATCATCGTGAGAAATTTTCGTGAGTTCTGTCTGCTGCTACTTATGAAGAATTAAGTGTACCAATAGAGAGGCTCAAGAAAGCTTGTTTACACTTCTCTATTGTGAAAGAAATCATTTTCGTACGTTTTCCGGTTGCGCCATCTATCAATAAAATGTATAAATATTCTAATCGAAGACTTCTTTCAGAAACCTAATTATTGCCTACATTTTTTAAGTACTTTTATAAGATGAAATAAATTTGTGAGTATTTTTAACTTAAGTTAATTAATAAAAAATCATTTTTTTAACATTTATTATTTCTTAGTTATTAACCATTACTCGAAATTTTCACAACCTGAAAAAGAATGCCTTGATATACTCTCAGCTACAGCCTCTTGTATCAAAGAAGAGGAAATTTTAAGAAAAACTCCGATTCAATAGAAAAAAATGGGTGCAAAAAAGCTGCCTTGAGTCTTTCCTATAAAGTTGTTAAAGGAAATCAAATGTTTACAAAGAAGAATCAAGATGATCTGCAATTGCCAATAGGTGTAATCCTTTTTAAAAGTTGACTGGATCATGAAGCGAATTCATACAATAATTAATAAATTATTCTGATAGACAACGAAAACTGGCAACGTTCGCCGAATTGTTTTGTAAACATCAGATTCAACATGTCTGCGGTATATATTGCCGGAAAATCTATTAAACAAGGACTTTCCAAAAATGTTTTAAAAAATGTCTACTTTATTCAAGTTCGTTTTATTAGAAAGGAGAAAGAATCA
This sequence comes from Caerostris extrusa, assembly GCA_021605095.1. Classification (NCBI taxonomy): domain Eukaryota; kingdom Metazoa; phylum Arthropoda; class Arachnida; order Araneae; family Araneidae; genus Caerostris; species Caerostris extrusa. The sequence goes on from BPLR01000672.1 coordinate 142,355, forward strand.
AGATATTTAGGTTTCTATAAACGAAGACTTCCTAGTCTTGAATATTGGGCACGCAAAGAAAAGTATCGAAGTACTGTTTTAAAACCTCTTGAAGAGATTCCATCTTTAAAAGATAGATTACAAGGTGTATAAATATTTTTAATTTTTATAGATTTCATTAAAATATTTCTTAGAAGAGAAATTCAAGTAATCTTTTACTATTCTTCTGAATTGCAAGATATCTGTAAATGTGCTTATAATAAACCCAAATATGGGATTGTATATCTAATACAGAAGAGATTATAATTTTCCTTACAAATAGCTTTCACAAATTTAAAATTATTCTTTTGAAATAATTTTATTGCAAAATAAATATGTTCCCCAAATTTCTTATAGTTTCTATAAAGTAAACTATATTTATTTAAAAATGAACAATTTTAGATTAAAAAAAATTGTATTAATTGAAAATGGAAACTTAAATTCAAAGTAGATTAACTATTAAGTATTTCTAGACATGCAGCAATTAGTATAATTTTTGAATGGGAATATTACTGTTTGTTGATTGTTTGAACAAATGTGAATGTGTTAATTAATATTGTAATTAAAAAATACAATTTTAAATTGTGAATTTTAATTGATTAATAGCATTTGTTTGATCGTACATTTTTTTTTTTTTTTTTAATATTGAGTATAATTGAATATTTTGTTTTACAGAATTAAATGCTCCTGATCCTGTTTTGGATAGAAAAATTGATATTGGTTTTAGTAGATCTGAAAAAAAGAATATTACAGTTCAAGATAGGTTAGAATGGCGAAAAGCATGTAAAATCAGCAAAACACAACTTTCTGATGAAAATGAACTCCGTAAGTGTGCATGACTGTATATAAAGCCCTTATATGTGTAATTTTTACCATTAACTTAAGCATAAAAACAAACATTTATGTTAAAACAAAATATTACTCTGAGGCTTTTACATTTGTATAGGAAATATATTAAGTATCTTGATCCTTCCCATATATAAAAGCTTGAGGTGAAATCCTTCTGATTTATTCCAAAAATTTTTATACAATTTGTTAAGTTTCTTAAATATTTATTCAATTTTTCCCATGCAAACCTTAGTTGTAAGGATTGATGACCCCAAAATGAAATATATAAAAGAGAGATGCTTTCTAGTGATCAAATATATAAATAATGCGCATTGTAATGTGTCATATTAAGGATTACAACTAGAATTAGAAATAGTTTTTACTAGTAGATGCTAAAGGATTATGGAAATTATTTAGACTTAATGAGATTAACATTTTACTTATTATATACACAAAAATACATACAATCCAATATAAATTTAATGATTTAAAGTATTGATATTTTTTTACAGTGATAATTTTTTTTAAATTCTAATTACATAAAGGTATCTATTGACATTTTTACTCCATTTTTTTTTTTTTTTTTTTTATGATTAAATTTTCTAGATCTACAGTATAATTAAAATTCTTCTCTAAAACAAATTTGATTTCTTCCTTTCAAAAATCATTTCCTTAACAATAAGTCATATCCATATTTTTTTTTTTAAAAAAAAAAAAGTGTATGTTGTGTGAATAAAATTGTAAATAATTTTCTGTCTCTTTTATTATTATAATAAATATTAATGCTGTACTTATTTAAGGGTTTTTTTTTTTTTTTTTTTTCACTTACTTATTTTCAGCATTTTTATTTTGAATTTGGTTTTCTTTCGTGTAGGAAAACTTGATCTTGCTACAATTAAAAAAGACTCATTTGAATTGGAAGGATCTGTACAATTACAAAACTTAGCAGAACATTATGGAATATATTCTCATCTCTATCAACATGGTTATTTTACACCTCGTGTACCTCTTAACATAAGATATGATTATGATGAAGAATATGTTTCTCCAGTACATAGCGGTAACATTTTACAAGCTTCAGAAGTGAGTATTAAATACAAAATAGTAAAAGTATTATCTCTTTTTATAAGTAATTTTGTTTTTTTAAATTATATATTTATATGAAAATTTTGTTAAAACTACATTTACAATAAATAAATATTTAATTGATCAAAAGATATTTACCATTATCAAATGTTTTCATTAATTAATCAAATTGCATGGATATAAAAATTGCTAGATAGTATATTATATATTAATAACAATTAAAATTGCACAATAAATAATTATTTATAAAGAATAGTTAAATATATGAACTATTTCATATTCTGTTATATCTAAAAAGAGTTTTACATATTTTTTTTAAAAAAAATTTTTTGCTTTATATTTCAATTTGCATATTATACTTGCTTTTCCATTAAGATCTTTCACTTTGTGAGATAGTTTTTTAGTGTAATTTTTTTTTATTAATGTAGAATGTACTTTATTGATTTGAAAGGTTTTCTTGTGATTTTAGAAAATAGATACTAATTTTTTATGCCACATCTATTTGTAGATTACTGTTATACTGTTACGTTTTTTTTTTTTTTAATTATTGTCTCATATTTTTTTTTCCAGTAGTTTTCCCCTCCACTTTTTGTACTCTAAAAAGAAAAGGAAAATGCTGTATATTTATCTTTTCCATTATTATTAAACTAATCATATTCTATTTAGTATTTTTTATCAGCAATGGATATTAATAGCATTTTTTTTATATACTTGAACATAAAAATAATGAGGATAAAAATGTTAATTTCATACAATCTATTAATTTGTGTATTTAAACATAATGATAATTAACTGCCATTCAATTTATAATTATGAGACAAATTAAATATTTAGACTCTTCTAATAAATGTATGCTTTTTAAAAGGAATCTATTATTAGAAATAAAAATATCTTATTTAAACTTAACTGAAAAAAAGCATTATTGCATATGTTATGAAAAGATTCAGGATTTTCAAATGCTTTTTCATTTTAAAATTAAAATTCTAGAACATATATCCAAAACTTAAATATCTAGAAAAATATTTTGTGTGCATGTATTAAAAATTAATTTGATGAGTTGTTTTCAGTCAAATTTTCCATTGGTATGTGTACTATGAACTGCCTGAAAGGAAATGCAGTCCTCTACTAAACAATCAGTTTTGTATCAGGCATTATTTATAGCCATAAAAAAGTAGTGAATTGTGGTAATTAGTGAAATTCAATTTTACTACTAAACATTTCACACCTTACTATTTTAAAAATAATTGCATTAGAAGGGGCATATATTAAGAATAATTGCAGCATTAAACTTCATATAAATGTACCTTTAAATTTTTACAGTAATCTTTTTTAATCTGGCATTCGGTAGTTCAAAAACAATCCGCAATCTAGCTACGCATGAAGCCTTCACTTTGATATGAATTTAGTTGTTTGTTAATCTTCTCTTCCAGTGCTTCTTACATTCATTAGAATTTTTTATATTGTCTATATGAGTTCAAAATGTGCCTAAATACATTAAATATGTACATGTTTTAATTGTTTAAACTTTTATATAAAGTGTTTTATCCTTGAAATCATCATTTATCAGATGCTTAATCAATCTGGCATGTGTGTTGTCCTGGACGTGCTAGACTAAAGAGGAGTTACTGAATTGCCAGCTAGAAAAAAATTTCAGAGGGAAAATAAAAGCAAACCAATGCCAACTAAGTCATTTTTCTTTTTATCATATAAATTAAAAATCAGCTTGTAACGAAAATCTCATAAAAGATTCTTGCAATCCAAGAAATTCATTTTTTTTTTTTTTAATTCATGCTTTTTATAATATCCTTATAGAATATTTCTTTTCTTTTAGCTCTAGTATAATTAATTTAAATATAAGCTTATATTAATGCAAGTTATTGAGCTTTTATTTTTCAAATATGTATATGTATATAGATATAGATATATATATATATGATGTTAGTAGAATAAACTGTATTTAACTAATTGTAAGTATCTGTATTAAATACTATTATTTTATAGAAGCATTTATATCATATCATATTTCCATTTTACTTTTTATCAATATTGTGATTAAAATGAAATTACAGAGCACTGACTGTGAATCCAATTTCTTTTCTTAATCTGTTTCTGCTAGTTTTTTCAATCCAAATACAGTAACCTCTTTAATTCAACATATTTGGGACTATGCAGCTCCAGATTATCAAGCGTCTGTATAGTTTTTAAAAAGTGCATCGAAGATAAAGCACTCGATAAAAATTTTAACTATTAAATCTTGTACACATTATAACAAGAAACACATTGTAAAATTGACAGCTACAATTAACTCTAGTTACAAATGCGAGTAGCATTGTATCATCATCTAGCAGTCAAGTTCAAGAAATGCCTAAATCCATATGAGAAAAAAAAAAAAAAAAATTTTAAAGCTGTGGTTCTGTCATTGCTGAGTTATAAAATGTGCTGAACTAAGAACTTACTAATGCTAAATTAAAGAGAGTTACTATATTATTTATTGCCTTGGTTAATCAAAAAAGGGTAAATTAAAAAGTTGTGTCATTTATAAAGCATTTGTTTTTATTATAGGTGTCAAAGGTTCCCAATGTATCATTTGACAGTAAACCTGATGATTTATGGACTTTGGTTTTAACTAATCTTGATGGTCATTTATTAGATACAAATTCTGAATATCTGCATTGGTTTATGTAAGTAATACTTATAAATAATAGTTAATACTTATTAGGTTATAACTTCTTGATATTTCTTTCTGATAGCAGTAGTGATACTTTCCCTGAGGAAATAGGAAAATTTTATTTGTAAATAATATTCATAGCTATTATTATTAAAAATATTTATCAATCTTAAAAGGAAATTTAATAGAAGAAATATTTTTGTAATATATTTATTTTTTCAGGGGAAATATCAAAGGCAACAATCTAAAATCTGGGGAAATTATTTGTGATTATCTTCAGCCATTTCCTATGAGAGGGACTGGTTATCATAGATTAGTATTTGTTCTATACAAACAAAATAAAAAAATAGACTTTTCTTCTATGAAGAAATCAATACCATGGTAAATATCAATAATATATTTATTTCTCATTACCTTTTATAGCACTCTGAAATTTATTGCATGTGAATAAAAAAATCAATATAATTTGCTTACATATGTATTTAAAAACTGTACTTTCTCAGTGAACAGATCATTTAAATTATTCTGTTTTTTACTGTATATGGACAGAAAAAGATATAGAAAATAAATTTCAGTATCATAATTTATTTTTAAAAATTAACTGAGAAGTCTAAAATAATCCCATATTTATTTGCTGTCAGTTATTTAATTAATCTGCACAATAATGTTACAAAAAAAGTAAAGAGGCAATTTCAATAAGTTGGTCTAAAGTACTTTTTGAAGAATGGCCACTTTAATTTTTAAATTAAAGTGGCCATTAGAAAATTGTGTGAAAGATCTAGTTTCTGGTAAATCAAATTTTCATGTATGCTTTTGACTCATTTTTTTTTTTTTTTTTTTTTTTTTTTTTTCCCAGATTAATAATGCTTGAAAGATATATATAAAAGTTTTAAATAAAAACCAATTTGTTAAAAAAAACATTACTTTCTTGTAAAACTTTTTTTTTCCCAGATGATACAAATAAAAAAAAAAAAAAAAAAGATAATAAAAAAATAAATTGAGGACATACTTTGAATTTTTAATCGCTACCTTACAACACAGAAAATGAAACATAATGTCATTAGTGATGTCTTGCTCCAGTTGTTTGCATGATTTATTGTACTGATCTGAACAAGCCCTTATCTACGATTTTATGGCTATCTTTTTTTAAAAGATAATGTTATTTAAGTTTTTGATATCACTGTATATTTGTTTTTTATTGTTCCTCTCATAAATAAATGATCAGAAATTTTAATTCATGTTTGCAAAAAGATATTTAAATACATTTTACTATCTTTAATGTATGTAAAAGAATGCAAATTTAGGAGAAAAAAACTCCACAATTTAATTATTTAAGCTTTAACTTAAACTAAATTTATAAACATAATTCTACTTATACAAGAGTTTTGTATCAATACCGATTATTTTTTTTATTGTGTAAAAATGTAAATATATGTAAAAATTTTTTATTGAATTTTAAAAAAAAACTGTATTCAACTTTTCTAAAAATTACTGAAATTATTATACAATTGTATTTCAATACAGTTATATAATCATTGTATTGCAGTGTTTTTTAATTTTAATAAGATTATACAACTTTTTAGCTTAAGCCTTGAACAAAGAACTTTTAAGACATTTGACTTTTACAAAGAACTTCAAGACTTTCTCACTCCAGCCGGCCTAGCTTTTTACCAATGCATCTGGGATGAGAGTTTAACGGACTTTTTTCATAATGTTCTTAGTAAGCACTGTAGACATTTTTATAGATAGCATTTTAATTTTTTATATATATTTTGAATTTTTATCCATTATATATTACAAACTTTCTTCATCTAAACCAAAAGTTTAAAATTTTATGTTTTCTAATTAATATTTCACTGGGGACTTTTCCTATTGTTTGTCGTATTTTTCATGTTATATTAATACTATTTGATTCCAAACATTTCTTTTGCATTCTGTGGTATGTTATTAACATTTATTATTATTACTTTTTACGTTGCAACAAATATGTTTGTTTATATATTCCTTTGTCTGTTTATATATTCATTTATAGATTCCATTTTATTATTCATAAATTTGCTTTGTAAAGAAAGAAAAATTATATGAAAATACCAATTTAAACATCATCTATTACTGACTAAATCATCAAATAAACTTAATAACAACCTGAAACAAAGAAAAAGAAAACATTTTATAGCTTAAAAGAAAGTTTATACAGCTAACAATTCAAAAATTAACTTGTTTTTGAATTTACACCAGCAGTTTTATTAAAAATTAAAATTTGTTTAACATTTATCTAAATGAAAGTCATAAAATGTAGATCTTATATGAATATAAGAAACTTGCTTTTAGAGCAAATTCTTTTGATTAGTTGAAGTGGAACTTTTTATGTATTTCAAATAGTAGAATATTTCAGAAAATATATGTTTCATTAATTGGATAAAAAAATATCAACTTTTATAAAATATAAAGGTTTTTAATCCGTAATGGAAGATGTGATCAGAGACCTCTGAAAAATTTTTTTTCCCATTAGTTAATCTACTTTTAGCTTTATCAATTGCTTAGCTAAAAATTTCAATTTTTATTGTAATTAAGTTTTGTAAATACTTTATTCATATTATAATTGCTTTTCAAATTTAATTATTTGCTTTGTCCTTTCCAAAGTTATATTTTTATTTAAACTATAGAAAATTATTAAAAGGAAAAAAAAAAAAAAAAAAATTATTTTAAAATGCTATATAATTTTTTTATTACTGATTTATATTGCATTCAATCACAAATAAGATTACTTTATGTAAGCTATATTTGCAAAATTTTATCTATTTTAATCTACCATTTTTTTTCAATCAAGTAAAGTTAACTATAATATTAACTTGACTTGACTTGACGTGATTTTTGAGATTTATGCTCGCGTTAGCTGCTTTATCTCAATTTATCCAATTACTCTCCAGAAGGTATCAGTGGAAAAGAATTAATAAGTGGAAAAGAAAATACTAATGAAAACAGATTTTCAAATAATCAGTGAACTTCAACTGATTCAAAAATTATGAAATAGAAGGGTCCGAAATGAGGTGTCGTGCAGTACTTCTGTCACGAAATAATATTGTAACGTTAGTATACTCAGAAAATCGCAATGAAAAATAAAACTAACAACTACGCAATTTTCGTAGAAAATTAATTAGTAACGGTTTTGTAATATGGTTCATCGCTCATATCAAATAACCAAGAATAGGAGAGGACTTTATATCCAAAAGCTTGTTTAAGTTTTCTCTTTGTACTTCATATTTAGTACATTGGAATAGAATGTGTTCTTCGGTTTCCGGTTTTTGCATCGTGAGCACATTGGAGAAGACGTTAATCCAAATCTATGGAGTCTGGCTGAAGAAGGATATGTTTTTGGTGCGAAATCTGGAAATTAGTACTTCTTCTTTTCTTTTGAAAGGTAAAAGACGATGAATTGATTTGATGCTATTTAGATGCAACAGCTCCATTGCGTATTTACTTTTGTTCCATTGTTCATTTGAAGTTTGAAATATTTTCTTTTTTTTTGATGGTACATGATGTCATCTGGAGAAATCCAATTTAAAATTATGACGCCGGTTTTTGCCAAAGAGTCTGCTTGTTCATTTTCCTGTATGCTGACGTGACCTGGAGTCCAAATGAATTGTAAAGATAAAATGGAATTTAGGTTATGTTTGACTTTTTGGTGACTCTTGTGGCTGCAATTTTGAAGAGCTCGGAGAGCAGAGAGACTGTCTGATAAAATAATGTAATGATGTGATTTGAGCACATACGTGGAAATTGATAATAGCAGTGCCAGAGTTTCTCCTGTAAAATACTGTTATAATTAGAGATTGTCCCAGATGAATTTTCCTGTGTGAAAAATTAATGCAAGAAATTAGTGTTTGGCTGGAGATTTGGATGCATCGGTTGCTAAAACTTTATTTTTCCAATTTTCCTCTTTATATTGTTCAAATAAATTCTTGATTAAATGGTGTGGGAGTTGTTTGGTTTGAAAGGGTAAATCAAGATGAAAAAGAAATTTTATCATGTTTGTCAAAGGGATGGTGGGAATGAGAGAGGAAGGGGTTAAATTTTCCAAAAGGTCAGCGAAAAAAAGTTTGGAGAGAAATTGGATGTTTTAAATGGGGAGAATAATTTTTCAATTTGAGAAAATGAGAGGAGTGAGGGGGTGGATCAAAAGAGACGTGTTTAACAAAAAATCTTTCTGCTAACATTAACTGTCTTTGGAAGAAGGATTTGGCCGGCTTCTTTGTATAACACTGAAATAGGAGTCCAGGAAGACCCACGAAACATAAAGCGATATTGTAAACAATAGTGAGAATTTGGAGGTTGCTAGGACAAGAGGAAATAAAAATAGGAGAGCCATATTCCAAAATGCTCGAATAGTGGAGTTGACTGATGAGATGCCATGAACGACATCCCAAGTGTTAGCAGCAATTGCTTTAATTGCATTGAGTTTTTAATGGATTTCTTTTAATGTAAGAAAAATGTTGTCTGAAATTGAGATTATGTGAAAAATCAGAAAGTATGTTGTTTCCATGGAATATTAGTGTTATGAATTTGTAAATGAATATGTGGAATTTGTTTTTTTGTTTGAAAAATTTACGGCTTCTCTTTTGCTGGTTGGAGAATGAAGTTCCAAGTATTACACCATTGGGAGATTTTATGCAGTGAAAACTGAAGATTAGAGAACTGTTTCTAGTTTGTAGTCACTGCTGAAAAGAAAGATGTCGTCAGCATAAATAAGGCATTCAGTATGATTAGGGATGACTTCAAATTCTCTCATATAGATTGTGAAAAGGAATGCGCTAAGAACACTACCTTGTTGCACGCCCTGTGTGGAAAAATTTCATCGATACAGTGTTTCTCCATTTGACAATAAAATTCCTGTTGTTGATGAAATTGTGTATCCACTTTGCTGCTGTGCCTTTAATTCCAAACTGTAAAAGTTTGTAAATTAGTCCGTCTCTCCATACGGAGTCATAAGCAGACGATAAATCAAGTTTTATAAAGATAAAAAACTTTTTCATATTCTTGGCTTCAACTATTTTATGATGAAGAAGAGATAAAAAGTGTACATACAGTCTTTAAAGGGAATGAATCCGAATGATTAAAATGAAATTTTTTGAAATCTGAGAATTGAAGGAGTCTCTTGAGAACGATTCTTTCAAAATTTTACTTAATATTGAAGTTAGAGCTATTGGGCGATAAGATGCAACTGAACTGTTATCTTTATTTGGTTTGAGGATCGGAATGACTTGAGCGGTGAGCCAATCTTCCGGTATGTTGCCCGAGATCCAAATATTATTAAAAATGTGTAAGAGTTGATGAAGATAATTCGGGAAGAATTTTTTGATCAATTTAGCCGAACCATATCGGTGAAGTATTGGGAGTGGATTTAATTGCATTTGTAAGTTCAATAAAAGAAAAAGGGTTATTGTAATCATGAAGCGACTCTTCAGACTATAATATTAAATTAAGGTTGTGCTTTTTATGATCACATTTGTTTCAAATGTTTTATGCTTTACCTTCTATGAAAAATTAAGATTCAATTTACTACAATAGGCCTTTACTAATCTGACACTCATCCATTTCTCATCTCCTCTAGTCCCGACATATATGTTGAACATATGACAAACATATATAATTTATTCTGCTGCAAAAGCCAATTATATCCAAAACCATATTGCTATAAAAAAAATTGTAATGCATATTTTACTTTCCCTTAAAAGGTAGTCCATGAATTCAGGAACATCTTGTGTGTGCGTGTGCACGCACGCTTTCATATTTTTCCTTAGTACAATTCAATATATATATTTTTTTAAACCTCTGTAGTCAAGATTATCAGAAAATCTGACAAGAGATAACATTTAATTAAGAGAGTGATACATAATTAAGTCTAACATCTAATTGAGAGAGTTCTCTAAATTAATTACTGGTTTCAAATTGTCTTTGTTGGGTTAATTTCTTTTTTATTTGTTTTTGGCAAAGATGGTCAGTGCAAAAATTTAATAATACATTTTCTTGCTAAATTGTTTTAATTTCTTATTCATAACATCAAAAATATTAATTGAATTACAATGTTATCAAATTGTGCTGAAATACTATGAAATTAATTTTAGTTCTTTTTAATGTGTCAATATTTTGAAATAGACAAGGGATATATAGCTTTTCATAATATTCTTGTATGTGTTAACATACCATTGTATATCATAAAAGAATATTTTAAATTCAAATTTAAGAACATTATAAATAGTATATATTAAAATTTGTCTGGTTCATGATTAGTAAAATAGTCTAAAATGATTATTCTAAGCATTTATTGAGCAAAAGATTTAATCATGTTATGTGAAAGCATTGTGTTTTTTAATTTTAGCTGTTTTTATTTAAATCTAATTTAAAATTGGTATTAAAAATTTAAAAACAATATTTTTATAACTTTGTTTATTGTAACTATGTAATTTTTGTTGTGTTTTTGTCGAAAGTTGTAATTCTGATGTTATTTTCTAGATATGCAAGAACCTATCTTTGAGTACATAGAGAAACCCTTATACATCAAGCCTCAAGTTCATTTTCCTCATTTGGAGCCATTCAATTTGTAAATACTTTTATTCTTATTTTGTTCAGTGTTTTATTTAAAGAAAATACTAACATTTACCAAAAAAAAATATTATAAAAATTGTAACTTTCTTTCATTTATCGCTAAGCAACTAAAATTGTAGCATGTAAAATCTAATTCTTTAATTAGATTAAAGGTAGAAATGTTTTTATTTGCTCAAATTTTTTTAAATTCCTTTTCTAAAAAAATGGAGATAGTTTTAAAGGAGAATTAATTTTTAAAAATTTAGAGTACTTTTAATCAAATATATTAACAAAAAAAAAAATAAATGCTCAAATAGTTTATATTATATTCCAACCACTGATTGAATGAAAAATTGCCAAGTCAGATGGATTTAAAAAAGAATGCATCGTAAGGAAAGAAGTATCATTTAAAAGAGATTATATTTATAATAAAAAGAAATAAAATTTTGGTTTAAGTGTTATTAAAAGAAAGCTTGATGAAAAAATTCCACACTCACTATTATACTGCGTTTCTTTCAAAGCAGCTGCACTCCTTTTCTGACTAGCACTTCTAACAAACTAATTCATTCTTCTGTTTCCCTGCTATACTAAATGTATACCACTCCAAATGGTCAAGCTATACTTTTTGATCTAATTAAGAATTGAAAAATTATAAATGATTGCTTTAAAGAAATATTTAATTTATTTTCCTATAATGTTAGTAAATATGCTAAATTAAAGTGTATACAAACAAATATAATGTCTATTCTATATATTACTTTCATATAATATGATTAACTAACATCATTTACTTGTTTCCTCTTTATAGATATTTAGACAGATACAGAGATCCCAAAGAAATTAAGAAAGAAGTTCTTTTGAAACGGTTGAAAACTATAGAACCCTTTCCAAGAAGAGCCTCCAATGCCCAAATACCCTTGCCTCCACAAACCAGACAACTACTTGTTTTCTTGGCAGAAACGAGACATGTATAAAGAAAGAATGCGATATGGAAAATACAGAGACCTCAGGCCTCACTCTGTGTATCCACAGGAAGACAATCAGTTTCCATATCTTACTAAAGCATGAAGCAACTGAATTTAAATAAAGTAATTATATTTATTTTCATTCTTTGTTGTGTAATTGTCATTCTTTTTATTTCACTTTCCACAATATATAATTATTGAAAGAAAAATATATGAAAATAAAAATTTAAAAACATTTTTTTTTAATTTGTAATCGTTACATTAATTCATAATGAAATTCGTAGGAAAGATAAAAATAAGTAAAAAAAACTGATATACGTGTGCAAAAAATGTTCCTTGCACTTGACTTAAAGCTATTAAGAACTGTGATTATATGCAATTTCATTATACCACATATCAGTAAACTATTTGAAAAGACAACAGTAGTGCTTGGATCTATGAGTGTTTCTTATGTTGCAAAAACTTCAGCCAATCATAATCCTGATGTACCCACTCAAACTTCTGATTGGTCTTCATTTTAAATATTTTTAATTTAATTCAAAGTTACTTATTTAAATAATATAAAAATGGGCTTAAATTGCAATTGGTTTAAATTTCGTTTTTATCTTATTAAATAAATTGCTGTAAATATTTATTTTACAGATGTATTTATTATTAATGGGTGGCATTAACAAAGATATGACAGCAATCTAACTCATTTTTGTTAATTTAGTTCATTATTTATGCACATTAAATAAATATAAACTATTTAAAAAATGAAAAATAATCATTTTTAATGATTAAAAAAAAAGTTTTGATCTGTAAATTCATTTGAACAACATTGGTGATGAAGACATAGAGGAATTGTATATGTTTATTTTTAATTTAATTACTTCTAAGTTGAAAAGTTATTTATTCAAGTTTTAAAGCTTAAGTTATTAGGTTTTTGTGTAAAATTGGCAAATTCCTTACCGAAAAATTTCATTCATAAAAGCATTGATGTCTCGATATTTTTACAAGTTAAAAGAAACTGAATTTTGAAATTTGAGCTCTAATGTCTCAACCCAGTAATCCTACGGTAGTGATGTTGTGTTGTGTCAACATTAAGCTTGCTGTAGCTCTTGAGATCATCACAGAAATTTGTCACTGTTTTATAGGCAGTAGATTGAATCAGTATTTTGTGTTCGTTTTGAAAATGAAGATCTTCAAGGGTAACATGTTCATGAAAAGTTTTTGCATAAAATTGGCAAAATCTTTACCAAAAATTTCAGATTTTGCAACAAGCTAGTGGAGAGGATTGTTTCAGCCAGCAACAATGCTATGGTTGTGTTATTAAGAAGTTTCAAATTGGCCAAAATATCCATGAACATTTTTGTTTTTAACTTAAACCATGTAATAAGCCTTGTGCAATACTTTGTGATTATTAGTGATTATTTTGAATTTCATATATATATAACTAAATCGGATCCACTGACTGTGTTTTTTTCATTCAGTTTTGTTTACACAAGTGAATAACTTGATGGTGATTTAAACATGTCAATGTATAAGTGACATTGGCAGTCAAGATGCCTGGTGGGAGTATTCTAATGACATATTCTTCCATACGACACGCAAATGTGAGGGAGTTACTCCTAAAATATTTCCCGAAAAGTAATGACCTCCCTTGAGTGAAATATACCCACCGATATACAGCAAAAAAAAAACAGTAATAAAGCATATTCCTTAAGCTCAAACATGTGTGTCTGTAATTTTATTTTAAAATTTCCTTTTGCTTACATGTTAAACTTTAACATCTGCCTGTGCTTCTGCAGACCGTAAATCATTTTTTAGGGGAACTACCCCTAAAAGACCCTCTTCTGGAAGGCAATGGCCTCCTTTCATCATCCGTGGGTGGTTGTTCGTATGTGGGCATAATATCCAACTATGTATAGCAATAAAGTATACTGCCAAACTCAAACATGTTTAGAATACTTTAGCATAGTTCTAATATTAAACTCCTTATAATTTGAACAATTCTTATGCTTATTTGTTAGTTTTTAACTTTTTCATTTCTCCAGACCATGAATCACTTTTCAAAAAATGATCATAACTAAAATAAATAAATGCTGTTTTTTTTTAAATTAAATATTATTAAATGTATGTTCCACTGTTTCTTTCCTTTTAAGCTATTTCATTAATTAGTGTAGTGTGCAAGTTGGGCAACCAGACTGTGAGACACTTGAGGCCCAGGTTGGAGAACTCACAGCTTTATTTACTCACACACAAACACCATACACACACAGAGACATAAATATTTATTGCATTTAATTATAGATTTATGGAAGGATTCCACTTCTAAACCAAAAACATGATACGTAACTACGAGCATAATGCGTGAAATATACTTCCTCTCCATGTGAGAGTTTGTAGGCCAACTAACCATTTCACCTGTGTGTCTCCTATTTTAACACCATTTCAATAAATGTAGATAAAGCAGTATCAGCGAGCATCAAAATTGCAGATCAAACTCAAAATTAAATCGTAGTACATCCTGCAAGGTTAACTTTTTGTGGAAAACATTATCCAATCCGTATTATCCAAATTTTTAAAAAACTTTTTAATTAAACAAACCTTATTGTTGTTGTAATTGAAAGGGTGGAAATGAATCAAATTAATTGAAAAGGATTTTTTATAAGTAAGTAGATAACTGATACAATTAGTTATTAAACATCTGGTAATTTTCCTGAAGACAAGGTTTGGTTTGGTTTGTCGCTCTACGGTCATCTTGTGCACACTTTGGGCTAAACAGACTGGGACATACAGTTTAAAGTGGATTCCGAACCACTACAAACATCCAAGGCACCGCCGGGACTCGAACCCGAAACCTGTGGTACCAAGCGCCAGAGTGCTAGCCATTCAGGCCCCTGAAGACAAGGAGTAATGTAACTGTTTAAAAGTGTCTCGGTAAAATGTGCATTCAATGTTTCTCATAAAGTGTCAAGTTCTTTCTTCATTTGAAACCATCTCCATTTGCAAAATCGGATAGTTCGTGAGCCTTTTTTAGCAATTCGTTTAACTTCTTGTGTTGCCTTAACCTTCTGAGCTATCATCCAATTCATTCGCATATCTCAACTGATTCATTTATTTTCCCTTCTTCAATATCTGAAAATCTATTCCCAGCAATTGCTTTTACAATTTGGGTGATCTTTTTGTGTTCCATTTTCTCTCGATGGAAATCTTCTAAAATTATTGATGACTTTTAGCCAGATCTATGGCAATATCTAGCGTCGGGCAAATTAAATGCAACACTAAAAGTAATGAGAGCGTGCAAAATAGCGTTCTGCGAACCACGCTCGACGGGGTTTACTGTAATGGATTGATTATTGTCAAATAATAAAAGAAATCATCTAAAATAATTTTAAATTTTTCTATAAACATCTAGAATGCATCAATCTAAAAATAATTGTAAATCTTATTAGAAAGTCTAGTCAGAAATATATATTGATACCGAGAATTAATGTAGTGTTGATGGTCTTAGTAGCATCATTAGATGATGATGCTACTAAGATCATCTTCATTAGATGAATTTTTGGTATCAGTATTGAATATTGAATTCTTATTAATTGAATTGAATTCTTGAACTTGTAAATAAAAAAGAAGATTTATTTAAACACATTTGACAATGAATATTTTTAAGAAAATAAAATTTATTTCCGAAGGATAATTTAAAAATTTAGGCAGGACTTTAAAATACTATTTATTATTTTAAAATATAGGCAGAAGTAAGAACGAAATCGAACAGAGGAAATATAGAACATAATCTAAAGGAAATTAAGAAGAAAAGGACATATTCCATTTCAAAAGTTTCAGCACATCATTGATGAAAAAAAAAAAAAAAAAAAATCCCAACGCCAAGAAAAAATTATTGTAGAGTAATGAAATTCAAACAATGCATTTGTCTAGTTAACATGTTTAACTGATAAAATTTTAAAGATCACATGTTAATTCAAAATGCATTTCAAATGTAAAAGGCTGTTAAATTAATAGCCTGGGACGATCAGTGTGACAGGGACGGTCAGTGCTGGCTGTGGATGATGGAGTTGTCGTCCAATGGTATCCCATACGTGCTCAATTGGACACAGATCTGGTGATCTCGTAGGCCAAGGTAATATGTTGACACTCTGTAGAGCACGTTGCATTGCAACAACGATATGAGGGCGAGCGTTATCCTTTGGAAAACTCCCCCTTGAATGCTGTTCAGGAATGACAGCACTACAGGTTGAATTACCAGATTGACGTACAAATTTGCAGTCTGTGTTTGGGATAACCACGAGGTACTCCTGCTGTCATTGGAAATTGCTCCCCAGACCATGACTCCAGGTGTAGGTTTAGTGTGTCTAGGCCGCAGACAGTCTGGTTGCAGGCGTTCCCCTGGCCTCATTCTGACTAGCACACGGTCATCACTGACACCAAGACAGTACCTGCTTTCATTTGAAAACACAACAGATCTCCACTCCATCCTCCAATGAGCTCTGTCTTGACACCACTGGTATCGCAAACGGCAATGGCTTGGAGTCAGTGGAATGCACGCTACAGGGCGCCTGGCTCAGAGCTGTCCTTGAAGTAACCGATTTCTAACAGTCCGTGTGTCACTGTGGTACCAACTGCAGCTCAAATTTCTGCTGCAGACGCAGTACGATGCGCCACAGCTGTACGCCGAATACGACGGTCTTCCCTTTCAGTTGTGCCACGTGGCCGCCCGGAACCCGGTCTTCTTGAGGCAGTACCATACCTTGACCACTGCTCCCAGCAGTCTTGCACAGTGGACACATTCCGGTCAAGTCTTTCTGCAATATCGCGGAAAGAATATCTGCCTTCTCGTAGCCTTATTATACGCCGTCGTTCAAAATTGGTGAGCTGTTGATAATGGCTTCTTCGTCTTCTTAAAGGCATTCTTTGCTAACATCAACTCAATACGTCAAATTTCAAAATTTAATAACGCTCACGAACTTTACAGCAAGCATTTAAAGCAAACCTGATTTGCATGTTCTGAGTGGGCTGCTAGCGGCACACTTATACGAAAAGCGCGAAAATTGAATCGATGCCATCTTTCGGATGTATAAACACGCCTACCAAATTTCGTTTATCTAACACAAGTCTTTCTTGGTGTTGGGATTTTTTTCCGTCAGTGTATTAAAATATATCCAGAAAACTCAAAATTGAAATTGATGTAGTAGTTCTGAAATCATTTCTAAAGATTCCATTTAAATTAAAATATATTAAATAAAATTAGAAATTTGGTATTTATTATTATTATTTAAAAATCAGAGCTATCGTTTTTAAAGTTATCAATTTTACATAATTTTTCACAAAATCGTGGAATTGCACGCTTTTATTTGTTCCTCCAATAAAATAAAAACAGATATTCGCATTCCAGCTGTCTTTTAAAATATTCTATAAATATAATTTTATAATAAGTTAAATAAATAAATATAATATATAGTTTTTCTGAGGTCCTTGGATTTTTAAAAATTTTGTAGTTGGCATCAGAAAGTAAAGCAGTGAAGTTCCTACGTTTTAAATTGATCAGGTTGATATACATAAATAATTGCAAAGAAAATTCCGGGAAAATTTTATATACGGAAGACATAATATAAGCGAGTTTATTGATTGACAGATATAATATAAAAGATAAAAAGCATGGTATAAAGATTATATCAGAGCAAAATATGGCTTCATGTCAAGTTAAAGTTAATGCAAATGTAACCAAGGTCAAAATTCAACGATATATTCGAGTATAAAAACATAAACTGTCTGGCGAATCTCTTTTGAAAATCGGATAAATAAATCTTGATATCTTAAGAGAATTGATGGCTCTATATCACCGTTGATGCTTTTTTTTTTTTTTTTTTGTGACTCATCTTCATCAAATGTCCATTTTACTTAAGAGTTATAATTGGTAATTTTTTGGAAGATTCACAGAATTTGAAAGATTGAAACAAGAAACATTATAACAGTTTTATTTTAACAGAAGAAATAAATGTTTTAATCATTTCTAATTTACAACAGACTACAAGATCAGATATTTTTCTGATATATATTTATATATACAAATCGATCGCGATTGTGTAGAAGATGTCGGCCAAGTCGGGGGATTCAAACAAAGAATTGTTATAGCAGATTATAGAGGGAAAATTTTTAATTGCAATAGAAATCCCATTTATTTTTAATAATTACATTTTTAAATTGCATAATATCAAAATAAAAACTAAATGAAAAAAATTCCTTAATAATTTTTTTTTTTTTCAAATTTTTGCCATTTTGTCATAGAGGTTAGATTTCAAATCAAATTGCATCTCAAATTAATTGTTGATTGTGTTGTATAGCGGGTGACACTAGGCTAGTATCCCACTGCTTTACCAGACATCATTAGATAGTTTCCACTGGTTATCTGGCGAGCACCTCTAACAAATGATATATTCGTCCGTGTCTGCCTTTAAACCAAGTTTGCCTTTCCACATAATCGGTGGTTAAAAGATATATATCGATTTATATATATATAACATAAAGAACACACACATATATATTCAGTAGAACCTTTAAAGTCGGAACGTCCACAACTAGAAAAAAATTTTTGTTCCCTTCAAGCCCCAAAACTTCCATTACTCGAAATTTCAACCCTCTATATGTCGAAAAAAAAATTAGTCAATCCCCACAAGACATTTTGGTATATATTGGACCTCTGTATCTCGAACATTAGCAATTTTTTATTTTACAAACAACTCGATCATTTGAAACTAATTACCTCTATAGCTCGAAGAAAAATAAATTACCGACTTTAAGGATTTGCCGACAATGCACGTCATTGTTTCTTAGAAAACAATGTATAGTATACAGTAAATAGAATAACCAATTCTATGACATATTATTACCATGTCCATAAATAAAGGATAATGAAGTTCAGGCAAAGAAAGAGACAGTAGCAAAACAAATTTGAATTTGTAAAGTCTATTTATTAAACAAAAGGTAAAGAGCAAAAAAGATGCTATATGTTTGTCATAATTAATAAAAATTGCGATTTTTACTCCCTGGAACAAATTTCAAAAGAACCTATTTACAAAAAACAGTATAACATGGTTAGTATGATAGTTAATATGGGTATGTCTCCCGAACGATGCAATACAGGCCATACAACGCCTAGGCATGCTGAGTATTTTCAACTTGATCTTGGTGAATACTACACCACTCCAAAGTTTCGGTTGACAGGTGGGGGGTTGATGCAATTCGTCGGCCAAGCATAAATGCTCTAATTCAACGGGGAGCATGTTGGCCAATCCATACGGGTGATATCATCTCAATTGAAGGCATTCGTCTACAATGTTTGCACGGTGACGACGGGCGTTGTCATCCATAAACAGAAATTCAGCACCCATGGCGCTTCGAAACAAACGTACATGTTGTTCCAGAATGACATCCCGATAGATTTGTCATCGTTACACTCTGAACATGCAAAGGTCAGTTCTGGAACAAAGAATAATTCCTCCCCAAACGAGCCATTGCACCACCGTAACGGTGTCGTTCAATGGTGTTCTCTTGGTGTTAACGATTACCTGGCACTCTCCATATGAAAATCCGGCGAGAATCAGACTGCAAACTAAACCTGGACTTCGGAAAACATAAAAACTCCAGGTTTCGCAGGCGACCAGGCCTACGAGCATATAGACCAATGTGCCCTAAGCGTCTACACGGTCTGCCTTGAAATGCGGTAGCTGAAGAGAGTCATTGTTTCTGTTTGTTTTACTGAAAACCGGTCCTCATTCGGCGTTGTACTGTAACATCTACTCACAGTACCATAATCTTGGAATAGTTGACACCTGGGCGATTCCAGTTCTCGGATACTTCCAGCTGGGTAGTAAATCTTCCTTTGTGCCAGAACTATGCGGTTATTGCACTGAAACACTTGTGAACAATTCTATGAAACCCCTCTCTTACACTCTCGTCATTGTGACGTACTTCCGCGCCATCTGGTGGCTGTAATTGCATATTCTTCTTCAAGATGTATGTGATAATTCTACAGGTGAAATTTTATTTTAGAGTTCCATTTCTGTGTGATTCAATTTTCCTTAATTTATGGAAAATTGCTATTGTTTTCATTTGAACTCTAGCGAACCAAATCTTTTTTTTGTCGATTGCAAAAATATCAGAAGTAGTTTGGTTTTTTACTGCAAAACACAGCTATTTTTAATAACAGTGTACGAATAATATTGTTAAAAAATGAGTGCTGTGAGACGTAAACTGAAAACTTTGACTCGCTGAAAAGTTTGAAGTGCTCATTTGAGCTTAAAAATGCGAAGTGTTCTCAAAAGAAGAAAGACGTTCCTGGAAAATTTGACCTACCAATGAGTACTCTGTCAACAATAATAAAAAACGAATCGGACTTTATGAAAAAAATTGAAAGTCAAAGTTTGTCCTGCAAAAGACAACGAATTGCAGTATTTCCCTGCTTGGAGGAGTGCTTACTTAATTTAAGGAGGTATTATTTTGATTTTTTATTGTAGTATATAATATAACTTTTAAGTTGCAAATAAACATGTTCATTACCTCTGTAACTTGAATTTTTATTTATTTTACCTAACTCAAAATAAGTTAGGAAGAATCTAAACCTCTACAAGTTGAATATTTCTTTACAAAATCCGCGTAAGTCGAAATTCTCCATAAGTCGAAAGCTCTATAACTCGAATTATTTGGCGTCTCCTTGAAATTCGACTTACAGAGGTTCTACTGTGTATATTCTACTGTTCTACTGTATATATGTTCTACTGTATATATGTTCTACTGTTATTATTTTTTACTTATTTATTGTGTGTCCGGTGGCTTTTACAAGTCTATACATCCCTGCTAAAATAACGATTCAAATTGCATCAAAATTGGATATTTTATTCTGGATATTCAGTTACATATAGTAGACCAATCAAAAAGAAGTTGGTACATGTCTGACACTTATTTGGCTTGACATTCTTTGATAGAGATGGGTGCTGTCCTTCTGCGGGATTATCGAACTCACCCCATCTATTAAGTTACATCAAAAAGATCCTGTCATGGTAGGAGATGCTGACTCAACCAGACACCAAATGTGTTCTGCTAGGTGCAGAACTCGTGATTTAGTTGGCAAAAAGAAAGAGTTTGACAGTTCAAGTTCAATAGAAATGATTACCATCTACATCCAGGCAGGGTGCAATGGAAGGAAAAGAAACTTGGCAGGATGCAGAATATCGCCAACGTACCTCTGTCCTGTAAAGGGTGTCATAGAGGTTAGATTTTCAAATCAAATTGCATCTCAAACCTTAATTGTTGATTGTGTTGTATAGCAGGTGACACTAGGCTAGTATCCCACTGCTTTACCAGACATCATTAGATAGTTTCCGCTGGTTATCGGGACTCAATCAGCAAGATATCAGGTCAGGTATTTGTCGGTGTGCATAGGGTAAAGGGTCGTCATTTGAATTATCATCTTGATCTCTTTTTTCTATATAGGATCCTTGCGGTTACTGGTGTCCGATTACACATCAGATCATTGATAGTAACTTTCATGAAAACGTTTCAGATGCAGTTGTTCTTTATGTAGTTATTTTATCCATTTCTTCGATATGGTGCAGCTGCCCAGCTTTGGTGAAATCTGAATATCACAGTCTGACAACTACAGCCAACAACTCCTTGTAAATAAAAATATATATCATCTTTATATACATCCTTTTGGACATTTTTTTACTTTGCATACACAATTAGATTCATGAAGAAATAAGCAATACAATTTATATTATTTTTCGCCCGACTCGTGGCAACGTGTGCCGCTGGTGATCATTAGAGTTGAGGTTCCATCCACTGGCGGCTTTATTGTAGACACTGTTTCAAAAAACGAGAGGAGGCTCGATGGCGTTTGAGATGTTCAGCATCTTGCCTCGTGAGTCGGACTACCTGGTGGGAGTATACCCGGTTTTCTCCCATACGATACGTAAATGCGGGATAGTTCCCACTAAAACTTCTCCTTCTTCAGTGACTCGTAGCCAAGTCAGACTTCTACCTGCGGGTGCTCCATCACAACAGAAGCTGCCCCCTTCCCTCCCACATGAAAATAGCCCCGCGCTGCCGAACACTGAAGATTAGTCACAACAATATGTAAGAAATTCTCAATCTGAAGGTTGAAAGAAATCTGTTTTGTGTGATAATTAACGCCTTTTTGTATATAAATGAAAATTTACATGTTTAAAAATTTAGGTGAAAATTACTGTCTAAAAGAAAGCATAATTTTCACATAAGCCTTCTTCAAAATGAAATAATTTTTTACACGATAGCGTTTTCAAAGAGTAACTATCATAATAATACCAAAATGAAATGAACCTTGAAATCTATTGCACATTACGTACATTAAATAACCTTTACTACATACAATGAGTAAAAAAAAATGTTTCAAAATAATTATAAAATCACAAATAATTAAATACAAAAGCATATCCAAAAGGTAATAAACACGATACGTCACGCATTTTTACCTGTGAAAAACCCAAAACCGCATTTCTCCCACGAATTGAAACTTCCCCCATTAAAATACCTAATACATCGAGTCACATACAAACAAACAAGTGTTAAATCACCTAAATTTAATAACATTCCAGCATCAATTAAGTATTTGTAAGCCCTTGGTATATACCATTTGTTTATTAAAAATATATATTACGTTCGGTGTTGCAATAATATGCAATAGCAATAAAAAAAAAAAAGAAAAGAAAATCAACTTATAATCTTCGACTGCTGATTTAATGTTCCGAAAGTGACGTCAGAGATGTGAAAAGGCGCGCTTTTTCCACCCGACAACAGCGTTAATCTTAGTAAACAAGCCCGCTAATACGATCAGCGGCATAAACATTTTTCCTTATGGCTATCCGTTAGCGGTATTCACCGCTCTATAACGATGCCGCCCGTGGATCGGTTCGTTTCGAATCGAAGGTTCTGTATTTCTGGGTTTTCTTTTCGGTCTTATTCATCCAGTTTCATGACCATTCGAGGGTCACGTGACGCACGATCTATCTGATCGGCGGAGTAATGGCTGCGTCACTGCGCATGTGCCCGAAAGAGTGTGTGTGTTTTTTTTCTTAACGTAATATTAGAGAAAATTAGCTGCAAAAGTTTTGAAATGATTTGGTTTTATTATTATTTATTTTATTATTTTATTTTATTTTTATTATTTATTTGTTTATTTTATTTTATTTTAATATTTTATTTTGTTTTATTTATTTTATTTATTTATTTATTTATTTTTATTTTTTTTTTTCCCCAATTCCTTCTACTAGCTCACATTCTTTCTACATATATCTTGTTCAAATTTTCAATCGTTCATAAAATGCTTTTTATTCATCCCCTCAAGTTCAAATCAATATATATATTTTTTTGAACTTGTAGGGGATTACTGATGCCTCATACAGTGTTTTCAAATATTAATTTAGTAATTAAATTTAATTAATTAATTTTTAGGGGTTTTTTTTGGATTTAAGTTGTATATATCTACCAATAGATGGTGCCAGACAAACTTTAAAAAATGAAGGAAAATTATTTATAAAGGACTTTCTGCAATAAGTGAAAAAAAAAGTAGGAATTGACTTTAACAATTTTTTTTTTTTATTTACTTATTTTCTTCTAATAAAACTTTAAATTCGCTCCCGGAAGTACATAGATAATTTTCCGTTCTCTAACAAATACAGGTCCCACTTTCAAAATGCTGTAAAAAAAAAAGAACCACTCGTCACAATGAGTTCAAATTTGAACTGAAGATACTTGAATAACGCGGAAACAGTATGCCATCAAAGAAAAAAGTTCTACGATTTTTTCCATCTAATTTGATATGATCTTGCAGTGGTGTATGGGCTTTCCACTAACAGTGTCACTACTGTTGAATGACTTGGAAGTCATTTTTTCCATCAAAAAAACCGAAACAATCAAACACATTGAACACTACAGTTGTTTTAAGGTGCAACTCATGCCAAATACGTTGTAATTTCGATTTAAAATATCATTGATGTATATGTATATCAATGTCGAATTCACTTTTATGCCGCTTACAACGTCATCTATTAATACACTTAGGAACTTTTCTTTGATGCCGTACCGTTTCCCCTTATTCAAGTATCTTCAGTTCAAATTTGAACTCATTGTGAAAAGTGGTTCTTTTTTTTAAAGCATTTTGAAAATGAGACTTTAATTATAATCACTTTGTATTTTTGCAAAATCTATCGCAGTGTATGAGTTGTTGTTGAAATGATTTTTTGTTTTTGTAAGACCGCAATTTAATAAAATGAAACAGCTATTTCTCAAAATATCAAAATGTTCTCGAAGCGTTGATGTTGTTTATCCACTTTTATTCCAAATCGTTGAACTTCTTTAAATTCAATTTGAAAATTGATTGCAATAAATGTTTATGAAAATTATATTATAATGTTTTTCTTCAACGTTAGATACTTAATCAGATATGGAAAAAAATAAACAAAAGAATGCTGTCAATTAATCCTATGATAACGAAGTACAGTGTCAAAGATAATATATCTTTTAAATTAACCTTTACTGATATGAATCGAACCCGTAAGCACAATCTCTGATTCTCTTTGATTCGAATTCCCTTTTTTGTGCTCCGTGGGCTTTCTATCCCATTCATACTTACCATGAACAGCCAACTGACAGATGGAGAACACGGCTCTGTCCTCTGGGAAGATTTTTAGGGAAACTGCCACACATTTGCATGTCGTATGAACGAATTTTCTAACTGTCGATGCAAAAACTCTATACCGAAGAAACGAGAACTTTATAACATACGTTATCACAATTACCATCGAGTCCCCTCGTTTATGAAAGAAATTACTGCAATGAATTCCTCCAGCGGATTCAAGCCTCAGCACTCCTACATTCTAGTTGCGTTATTACATCCAAAAGCATAACTATCAATAGATATTTATAAACTAAAATCACAGATATTAAAAATACGGCACATCGAGATTATTAGTGTATGTTTTGGTGTATATATATCTATAGGATTTTTAGGAATAATTTCCCCACATTTGCGCGTCGTAAAGGCGAAATTTGGAAACTCACCACCAATTTGACTGTCGATTCAGTACTCTAATGCACTTTGTTACAATTGATATCTCTGCATTAAACTCTCCAGCTGTTTCAAACCTGGGTTCTCTTACATTTTAGCTGCGACTTGGTATTTAAATGAATGTGACGCTAACTGTCTAATCAGTCAATGTTCCAACTTTAGCTGAAGTTATACACCACCCACAACAAGAACATAGCATCCTGATGGTCAATTGGCTGGCGCTCTGGCCTTTGATACCATAGGTTTCAGGTTTGAATACTGGAGGTGGCATGGATGTTTGTTAGTGGGTCGGAAACCACGTTAAACAGTAGGTACCGATCTAATTAGCCTAAAGTGTGCTAAAAAATCACCATAGAGAGAAAACCAAACAAGAGCATGACATTTCATACATTCACAAATGAAATATTCTTTTGTAGACATTTACACCGTCATCTTACGAAAGTCCATGAATTTTTGGCAGATAACATCTTAGCTTTGACAATAATTTCTCATATAAAAGGATGTAGTGGAAAACTGCTCTAATTTAGCATTGCACATAAGGCAGGAACACCGACTACGCTAACACAATTGCAGTGCATATCACTCAATCATTTTTGCTTGTTAAAATAATTTTTTGAGATATCTTGATCTAAAAAGATTCAGAGATAAAATTTACATGATTCTTTTTGAAACACGTCACTACTTTTGATTACAGATAGAATGCCCGACTCGTGGCTGCGTGGCAACGGGTGCCGCTGGTGAGCATCAGGACCGAGGTCCAATCCGGTGTCGGCATTTTTCTAGACACTGTTTCAAAAATGAAGGGATTCGATGGCGTTTGGGATATTCAGCAACTTGTCATGTTAGTCGGATTATCTGGTGGGAGTTTTCTGGTTTTTCTCCAGTGCGATAAGCAAATGGGTGGGGAGGGTAGTTCCCCCTAAAAGTTTTTCAGAAGGCAGAACTTGGGGAACTACTCTAAAAGTTCCGCCTCCTGGAAGAACTTTAAGGGAACTGCCCTCCACTCCTAGCCTTCCTACTTCAGCGACTCGGAGCTAAGTCAGACTTCTATCTACGGGTACTCTATCATCCCTTCCCTTCTTCCATGAGTTGACTTCTCATGGGATATCAGTCCAGGGCACTATCAGTACAGGACACTGAAGATGAGTCACAACACAATATAGATAGAGTTGGTAAAAGTTGACTTCCAACATGATTTACAAACCCAGAATGCATTTAGTAGCGCTTGATCTGAGATCATGCGCCATTATAACGGTAAATATGTAGCAGATTCAGCGTTTTCAAGGTAGCCTGCTTCCCTTCACAGCCATTGTGCAAGCCCAATTCATATAAACTACTAAAACACGGTTTAAGGAATGAGTGTTGTCCACATTAATAATAGTGATAAATATTATAACGCAATCTTCTGTCAAGCCGTAGAGTGCGTGACGTATCAAATAAAACTAAACTATCTAGTATCAATTAGAAGGTAAATAAAAATAAAATGATGAGACAATTTTTTGAAAAGCGTAAATTTTCGTTAGTGAATTTCAAAATTTATATTAATTACGTATAATTTATTGTATAATTTTACGCATAATTTTTAGCAAGACGTAATCAATATCAAATTAAAATTTAAAAATTGACATGATTCCATGTTTACATTTTATTCAAAGTCATTTATTAATTTATATTTATTAAATTTATCAATTTTAGCGCTCTGGCGCTCGGTGCACAGGTTTCGGGTTCGAGTCCCGGAAACACCATAGATGTTTGTAGTGGTTCGGAATCCACTTTAAACAGTAGGTCCCAGTCTAATGTGATCGTAGAGCGTTGTATTTGGTTTGGTTTAGTTTGGTTTGTCATTCTACTGTCATTTTGTTCATACTTTAGGCTAATTAGATCGGGATCTACAGTTTAACGTGGATTCTGAACCACTAACAAACATTCATGTCACCGCCATGATTTGGTACCAAAAGCCTGTGGCCAGAGCTCTAGCGAAATTGGCCATCAGTCCGCGTAGAGCGTTGAGAGTAGGGCTGACAACCCTACCTCGTAAAAAAGAAAACATCTCCTGTCTTGAAATCTGCCAGTAGCAGTCTGCCTTGTCCTACCATGGGACTATTGCACCATTGAAGAAGAAAAGTGATCAATTTAAAGAAAAAAATTTTCGAACTTGATATTATGAATATTTTAAAATGTATAATTCATAAAAAATACGCAAGATCAACTTCCGGCTATAATTAATTACGTTTAATTATGTAAAAGGACAAGAAAAGAAGAGAGAGAGAGTTGCAATATTTTGGGTAGATTCGAAAAGAAAAAAAAATTAAGAATCTCTGGTACTATTTGATCAGATCAAACCAATCCCAATTGGCATTTTACATCTTTTGGGGACTTAAAATTATTTAAAATAAAATAAGATGCAATAAAAATTTATTCTGACAGAAAATTGGAAAGTAAATTCCAAGCAAGTAGCATATTGCACAAGCATGGCAAAATGGTCAAACACAGACATGTCAATGGGTTCAATTTAATTTGACCCTGACCATAACTGCAGACGGAAATCAATTCTTCAAAAAGCCATGACCTACCACCCTGAATACTTCTATAAGGCACCACATGTTTGACCAATTTTTTAAAATATTTATAGTATTTGCTAAACTACAATCATCTCAAAATCAAATTTTAGAAATTAGATTATTTATTTATTTATTTATTATTTTATTATTTATTTATTTTTGCAAAAAATAATTCACACGTGCATTAGAAATTCGAAAATTACAATTGCTCATTATTTTCCTCCAAAACTAATTCAATATATACTATCAATTATCCATTGAACTTGTTACCCAGATTATGAAATGTTTATTTAAAATTAATTTAATCAAAAATTTACTTTTTAACTTAAGTAATTCTGTTTCTACTAGAAACAAATTTTTTATTCTATTTTTAACCTTTACTTTATTATTTACTGTTCATTCCTTGTTTTCTTTACTTTATTATCTTTTTATTCTTTATTTTATTAAAAAAAATAGAACTTCTTGAAAATCAAAAAAAAAAAAATGAGTAATAATTTAATAAGTTAAAAATAAATTAATGTCATTTTATTATTTTTTTTTTTTTAATATATTTAAGATAACATTATTAAAAATTTGCAAATTAATGTAAAAAAAAGGAAATAAAACACTAGACTTTTGAAATCTAATATTTTATATTTATTGTTAAATAACTTTTCTAACTAATAAGAAGTTTCAATTAAAGCATTTATAAAATGCTTTGTCTTACTTCTCTGATTATTCTTTTTATTATTATTTTTTTTGTCTGTATTTATATTTACAATCATATTCTTTTCTATTTATATTTACAATCATATTTTTTCTATTCTTTCTTAAAAAATATCTTCAATAGAAATAAATAATATTATAAAGTTGTTTTTATTTATTTGTCTATAAATTATTATTCAAAGTTATTTATTTTATATAGTTGATTAAATTAACTTGGTACTTTGAGATGTATGCTCGATGACGCTGCTTTATCTCAATTTAATAAATCGTTTTCATTGTCGATTTTTCTATAATTAAATTTTACATAAAAATCAAAAGCCACTTATTAAATTGAAATTTTATATCTTACTGAAAAGTTAAATATTCACAAAATAATAATAATAGTAATAATAATAATAACAATTTTACCTGAACAGAAAACAGCTCTTTAAAAAAAAAATTCCATTTTTACGATTTTTGGTTTAATATTTCTTGAGAAACATACTTCTGTTATTGGTTCGTCATATTAATATAGGTTGGTGACGCTGCTTTATCTCAATTTAATAAATCGTTTTCATTGTCGATTTCTATAACCAATTTTTTATAAAAAATCAAAAGCCACTCATAAAATAGAAACTTTTATCTTACTAATCCAGTCAAATATTCACAAAATAATAATAATAATAATAATAATAACAATTTTACCTTACCTGAAAACAGTTCTTTTTTTATTGTTAAATTTCATTTTTTTTATGATTTTTCGTTTAATATTTCTTGAGAAACATACTTCTGTCATTGTTTCGGCATATTACTAGGTTGGTGATGCTGCTTTTATCTCAATTTAATAAATCGTTTTCATTGTCGATTTCTGTAACCATATTTTTATAAAAATCAAAATCCACCTATTAAATAGAATCGTTTTATCTTACTGATCTATTCAAATATTAAAAATAAATAATAAAAAAAAAAATAATAATAATTTTACCTCGCCGGAAAACAGTTCTTTTTTCCCTTTAAACCTCACTTTTATGATTTTTCGTTTAATATTTCTTGAAAAACATATTTCCGCCATATTATACGGTTTTACAAGAAATTAATTTCGGTTTTCACCATTTAAATACATTGTAAAAAACCGCACTGACTTTTTTTACCAATCCGATATAATCGAAACAATTTGCTTCTCATAACTTAAATGCTGACTTGCAGGCATGCGCACTGCTCGCGACTTTCCTCTCCCTAACCGTGCGTGGCGGCGCTGCTCTCTGAGAAGGTTCCATGAAAAATTGTTTTCATTTATCTCGAATAACGTGGGAAAAGAAGCGTGTAGCGTGGTGTTTGGTTTCGTCGCGTTTTATTGCATTTGGAAAGACAGTGGAGATAGCAGTGTCAGATCATTCAGGTGGTCGTCGGTTGCGTGATTACAATGTGAGAGATCGTTTCCGAATTCTTTTATTGTTTTTTGACGGGTGAGTTTTGTTGTGTCTATTCTTTTCTTTTTTTGTTTGATAATGTTTTTAATGTGCACTTTTTATTAAAGAATTGAGCGTGGAATTATATATTACCCTTTAGAAAAAAAAAAAAAGTTATAAATATTTTATTTAATTGAAATAAAAATATATTAGATTTTTAATTGGTGATTTTTTTTTTTTTTTTTTTTTTTTCATCAATAGGTTTTGCTGTATAATTTTTTTAATTTATAATCGCGTTTGTTTTTCATACAAAATTATTTTTTATTGTATATATTAATGGTAAGATAAGTTTTTTAAACTTTATATTAAAATAATAAACTATTAAATAATGTAATTAGAATTTACAAAAAGAATTGCATAATGTTTTCTATTACGTAAGATTGCAATCAACTTTTTATAAACAAACTTATTAATATTTATAAAATTATTTGTTATTTAATATTTATAAAAAAAATTTCCATTTCATATTTTGAAAAATCGTAATGAATTATTGATAATATTTTAATGTGTTATAATACGGGCTTTTATAATTTGAAGTTGAATCTTAGAACCTTTTAAATAGTTTGTATTGTTAAGAATTATATTTTTAAGATATTGCTATTTTTATTGTAAGATATTTTATATTGTATGCTACTTTATTTGGAGCCATTTTGAAATTATTCTAAATTTTATACACAATGAACAGAAATCATTACATAAAACCTAACATAAATTAATTTATATATTTAAATTTTATTTTTTTCTTATTATATATATATGTTCGGAGGGAACAAATATGTTCATTGATGCTTTAATAAATGCATGTGAAGTTATTTATTGCATATTTATCAACAATTAGAATCATTAAATTTTCTAAAAAAAGTGACTAATTATTTTATAAAGTGAAATGTCTAGCAAACTATATATATGTTGATAAATATGAATTAAAATTATGATAAATTTGTTTGAAATCATAATAAAGTCTCGTTTATAAAAAAAACAATCTATATAATTTTTGAAAACTAAATTTTAGACAATTTTAACTTAAATTTATTTACGTTAAACATTTACAATTTTCTAAAATAAGAAATAGTAGTTTAAAATAATAAAAATAATTTGCTGTATTATTATAACAATTTTAGTGGACATAATGATTCACTTTTATTTTTTCATCGTTGTTTCAAATTATTTTAATGTGTGTACTATTAAATCAAGAATAGTTTAAGCTTGTAAATAACATTTTGTCTAACAAATTATCCTATTTTATGAATTTGGATGCTAATGTCAGAATGGATATAAAAGCAAGCAAGGCCGCTATATTTCAAAAATATATTTTACAATAGCCTTACTTAAAACAATAGGAAATTGAAAGGTAATAAATTAATAATGTATTTTTAATACGATGAAATCAATTATGCATCTTAAACTTAAAGCTGTGAAATTTTTTATCTAATTGATGTATTTATTTTTTGCCGTCTTCTTAAATGTTGTTTTTCCAGCATTTTTGTGTATTGGTGGAAAAACAATTTAAAAATAATTCATTAAGAAATATCTGTACATATTAAGATTAAATAGTTGAAGTTTAAATTTCGTAACGACTTTAAACTTCTGATAAGAATGAAAGGTCGTCTATTATTTTAACACTAACTTTACTGGGTAAAATGCTTAGTTTAAAAAAAACGTTTATTTAACCTGCTTGGTAAATTTAGTGCTAAAAAAAAATAGTATACTTTTGCAAAATTATTTGGCTCTCTTATTAATATTTGTTATTTTATAATACTGCATCTATTAGAAGGCAAATTCATATTGGATCAACATAATGATAGTGTTGCTAGGATAAAAATAAAATTCAATCAGATATACCATGATGAAAAATCTACTCAAATTTTATATATATTTCCCTGTTGAAATTTGTTACTGAATATTTTACTGAATCTTGTTAAACAGGAATGATTTTATTCTAGTGCATGAAGAGTGTGATTACAGGAAATGTGTCCGATATGAATTAAATGAATCAGAGTTTGATACATTTTAAGGCTTTTTTAAAAACGCAGAATCACGTTCATACTTTCTAATTTTTGAAGATTTTTCGTAGATTACACGAACTATTGTTTTCTACGGATTCACGGGCAAATAGTGTTTATGCGTTTTTGATATTTTTTTAATGCATCAGTTTTTAAAAATGGTACTTAAAATTTTCCTTATACTATCAGATTATAGTCACATTTCAAATTTTTCAAAATTGGGCGGTTATGCATGTTGAATTTTTATATTTTAATAGTAAATTAGTTTGCATAATTTCTTTTTATTTTATTCAAGCTATAAATGAATAATTTATCATAATAATTTAATCTAATTCTATTCAATAATTATTTTAAATTATTATTGTTTGCAGACTAAAGTAAAATTGCAGACGTGGATGTCGAAACCGCGCCAAATAAGCAATTAATTTCAACAGATGATTTTGATTTTCAATCAAAACAAATACCACTTATAGACGAAAATGGTCTTGAAAAGTGAATAAAAAATAATTTATAGAGGAAATTTAACCACTTTGATGAGCTGATTAAATGCGATCCTGTAATTAGAACAATAGGATTCAATTAACCAGAAACTTTAACAATTATAGCATCTGTTAAGTAAATGTTTAATATAGAATCAATTTCACTTTACTATCAGCGACCTTGATCCTTCATCGCTTAGTCTGGCCACGCACCTTAGTAACTCCTATTGCTTCCCCATGCTTCGCTTATGGTAAAGCAACACTCTTCTTGCTTATGTTTTGCTGATATCACATTTTAAAAAAGATACATATAATCAAAATACTACACGAATTAGAAGTTGGAGCATGGTGTTTTGCTTTACATTTTTAGCTTTTTCGTATATTTTATATCCCATTCAATCACATATTTTTTACATTCAATTAAGATTGAAGGTAGTTTTAATTTTCTTAAATTAAAATTTCTTTTTGAAAATTAAAAATCCATTTTCTAAAAAAAAATCCACTCCAAAAATTCATTTTTATTGGCTGGCGACCACAAGAAGAACAAAGCTAATATACATATAGCCTCCTTAATCATAAACAAAGTTGCGATATTTTTTTTAAATGTTTATAAAAAAAAACTCCTATCACTTTTTATAAATCATCGCTGGTTTGGCGAAGTTGAATAGACTAATCACGCTCCAACCCAAAAATAATTCTCAGCACAATTTTTAAGTTGTTTTGTCTTTAAAAAAAAATAGCGATTTGTCCTATCATAAGCAAGTTTATGCAAAAAAATGATTGATCATACGATTTTATGGCATAAATCTTTGAAGTTGTTACATTTTATTAGAAAGCTGTATGTTGTACTAAAACAAGGATATTCACATTACAACCCGTGAGCAACCAAGAATCCGGCTCAACATGCTGAATTTATTTTTAATGCAAAAAAAGTGGGTTTTATTTATTTATTTAGTAGAAGAAAAAAAATAATTCAGCGTGTTGAACTGAATTCTTGTGCTCACGGGAAGTAATGTGGATATTCCCACTTTAATGTTTATGTGTATATAAATACTTTCGGCACAACAGCCACATGGTGGGTCAAGGCCGTCTACATGCTGACAGATATCGAGTCAGAAGATGTTTTCTTTTATGGGGTGGGGTTGTCAGCCCTACGCCAAACTTTCAACAGTTATATTAGACCAGATCCTATGGCTGAAAATGGATTCCGAATCACTACAGGCATCCAAGGCACCGCCTTGACTCGAACCCAAAACTTGTCTGACTGAGTGCTAGTCATTCGGCCATCAAGCTAATATATAAGTACTACTTCAATAAAATTTATAATAAAAAAGATCTATATAGTTATACTGACAATTATTTGTTTTTGAAGATGAAATTGATTAATATAGATTTTTAAAACTTAAAATGCACTTGTTCCAAAGCAAAATAAAAAGAATTCAACACTATTAAGTAGTTCCAAAAACTGGAAAAAAAAATCACGAGTAAATTTATGAAATTAAATCAAATAGTTTTATTGAAGGCATTTTATGAATCCCCACTACAAAATAAATGTAATTCCTACCCAGCCACTGATTAATTTGCATTTGACCAAATTCGATTATTATTTTTAATATTAATAACGTATTTTTCTTGCAGCAGGACATTATAAAAATGAATTTTATTTCAGTGCATGTTGTGTCATATTTTGGATGATCCCCCCCCCCCCTTCAACTTTATGGGAAAGGTCAATTAAAGGTCATTGAACTAAAAAATTTGGAATTTTCTATATAAAGCTCACCTGATTCTTTTATTCCTTGAAATATGATCGCCATTCAACATAAAAAATTTTTAATTTATAAAATTTTCCCTTGCTCTTTCGTTGTGTATAAAATTTAAAATCCCAAAATTGTATACCTGAATTCATTTAATATTACAATATAAATAATATTTTAATCTTTTAATGATATGTGCGTTTTAAATTTGTCATAATCTCTTTGCAATTTAAACAGAAATCCGTATATATTTGACATTGCATCGGAAATATTGCATCCATCTGCTCTGGATTTCAGTATAATATACAGAATGAAAGGGATGTAGATAGATATTACTGCAAACAAATTAACGAGGCATTATCTAAATCAGGGGTCTCCAAACTTTCCAGCCTTAGAGCCATACTGTTTACTCCAGTAAGTACCAAGGGCCAAAACCGTTTTTCTGCCATTATCTATAATTTCTAGACTAATCGCCGAGTACGCGCTCTGAGCGAGCATACGCTTGCTAAATTCGCTGGTTCAATTACTACAATTACTATTGCTTATATCGATACGACCGTGACACTTGACGACATCTAGTGGTCATAAGCGGAAAATAGGTAATATCCTTTATCGCTAACAGATGATGCTAGTTAATTTAGCATTTGCGTTATTGAGGGATTTTCAGGATAAAAATCATATATTTGATTCAGGATATATACATTCCAAACATCGATATACATACATATGCGATACTCTTTATTCCAGCAAACTACCGAAGGTAACTGCGGGATGTCCACTAGTTTACAATGTTAGTGGTATTCATTTCAATTATTTGTTAGTTGTTATGCTTCTGCGTATTGTGCTTTACCTAGCAAGTAAATAAAACCGAGTTATTATCATTCTGTGTTTTTTTTTTATCCAATTTATTACAGCAACAATAAACTATTCGCTTCGCGGGCCGGATTGATGACGGATTTGGCCGGCGGGCAGTAGTTTGGAGACCCTTGATCTAAATGAAGAACTTCAACTGTTTGACAAACAATATAGCCAGCGCCCCGTCAAGCATGACGCAAACATATAAATATTTTTAGTTAATTTAAAATTATTCACTTGAATGTTTGACAATTATTGATCAACAACATTATAGAGAAGATTTAGTGCAAGGTTCTGGTAATTGGTGATTCACTGATCTACTCGTGTGTCCTTAGATTTGGTTCAGAAGGTCCGAGAGCTGAAGTTGGAAAAATAATTCATTGTTTCTCTTTTTATTAACTTCAAATTAAAAATAAATGCATTGAATTTAATGAACTTTAAAAATATTAGTTGTAATTGTAAATATTTAATACAAATGAGATTGCTTTTTATATCACGCTACAATTTTATTCGAAAAAAATATTCCGGTTAGGAAGTTTTTAAATAAAATTTGAAATAAACTGTGCTGTTTAATGCATTTGATTATTATTTGATGTGCCTAAATAAAAGAACATATATTAAAAAAACGTGATGTTATAATAACACAAATAATAACTAATAATGCAGCTAATTTAATTACGTTTTATGATTTTCAAATTATTGTTCTGCGGTCCGAGACAATTGAAACTTGATCTTCAATTTTCTGGTAAAAGGGTCTGTTTTTTCTGGCGAAAAGGGTCCATGACTTTCATTTTTTGCCAAAAAAGGGTTCATAGCATTCATTTTTTAGGCAAAAAAGGGTTCGGGGCATTCATTTTTTAGGCAAAAAAGGGGGCATTCATTTTTAGGCAAAAGCAGGGTTTAGCATTCAATTTTTAGGCAGAAAAAAAGGGTTCGTGGCATTCATTTTTAGGCAAAAGAAGGGCGTAGCATTCAATTTTTAGGCAGAAAAAAAGGGTTCGTGGCATTCATTTTTAGGCAAAAAAAAGGTTCGTGGCATTCATTTTTAGGCATAAAAAGGGTTCGTGGCATTCATTTTTTAGGCAAAAGAAGGGTTCGTAGCATTCATTTTTTAGGCAAAAAGAAGGGTTCGTAGCATTCATTTTTTAGGCAAAAAAAAGGATTCGTAGCATACATTTTTAGGCAAAAAAAAAAGGGTTCGTAGCATTCATTTTTTAGGCAAAAAAGGTTTAATAGCATTCATTTTTAGGTAAAAAGGGTCCATGACTTTTGTTTTACTGGCAAAAAAAAAAGGATCCGTGGCCTTCATATAACTGGCAAAAGCGATCCACTGATCCCAGAGTTAGAACTTCTGTATGCCACATTTATAAATTCAATATAAATAAAACGTTATGCATCAAGCACAGTATTCGTACTAACATGAAGATAAATGATGCTCTGATCACATGACACCTTTTTCTGGGAGTACTGAAAATTAGCCCAGTTAAAATTACAAGAACATTGAAGTAAATTATACATAAAAATTGCTTTTGCTTCTGTAGGAGAAAAAACATGCATGCAAATGATTTTTAAATGTAAAGTGCATTGCCATTTGGATAATTATCATTCAAGGGACAGAATAAGAAAAATAGAGTTAATTATATAAAAAAAAATGGTGATGAAGACATTACTTTACAAAAAAAATAAAATTCGAGATAAGTTATAAAATTTTTTACTTAACTATTTATGTAACATATATATTTTTATTTTTATACTTAATAAAATAATGATAATAAATATTAAAATAAATAAATAAAATAATAATAAATATTATATATTTAATATAAACTTTATTAAAACTATATTATACTTCATTACTTATCATGAAGTATAATATAATTTTAATGAAGTAATTATAGATTTAATAAGTTAAAAATCATATATTTTATACCATATGAAAATTTAATGAGAATTGCTTAAGTTAAACAGTAATTTAATCTTGTTATTTGTAGTGAGCTAATTACACTTTAATTATATGTATGCCGTTGAGTTGAATTTTTGTAATGATTGTTTTTCTCCCTATATATAAATTAGTTTGATTTGACCAATAACAGTTTACATTTTATTTTAATCAGGAAAAAATGCAAACGATCTAAAGAGTATGACTTCCATGGTAGCAAAAAAATATGGAAATATTTCTGAAATTATTAATTATGAGCGTTCCATAAATTAATTCAAGACACCAGTCAAAGATTTTGTATAACTTTGAAAATTTTGTTTTAGTGTTTGTTTGATTACATATTTTGTTTATACATTTTAACTTAAAATTCGTTGCTTGTTCATTATAACTTCATCCAATTACTACTTTAAACTGTAGGACCCGGTCTGTTTAGCCCTCGTGTGCTCAAGATGATCGTAGGTTTGGTTTGTCGCTCTACGGTCATCTTTTGCACACGTTAGGCTAAACAGACGAGGACCCCCAGTTTAAAGTGGATTCTGAACCACTACAAACATCCACGGCACCGCCGGGACCCGAACCCGAAACCTACAAAAAGTAAAGGAATATCTCATTTATTTAAATCACAAAAGAGTACAAATATCACTATTCAGTCTGTGGTACTATTACAAATTTTTGAAATGGGATCTTAAAAAACATAATACATCAATTGTACTATCATTAAGCCTGAACGTAATTTTGTGCAATGCGCTAGTTAGTTTAGAAATGCGCGATAAACTTTTTCAAGTATTTACCTCTAAATCCCTCATCTTCAAATAAATCTATTTCTCGTCGGATTTATTTATGAGTATATATATATATATATATATATATATTTATAATAAATCTGAAAAATATTTTGAACTCTAAAGTATGATATGAAAATTCAATGTGACTAACAAACTCACCAATTTAAAAACTATCGAAATTTTACACACTTTCTTCACAACTACAACCTTGTTTTCACAAATAAGAATTTCTAGTTTTCAGATAAGAATTCTTTCATGGTTAAGAATTCTAAATTTCTAGTAAATATCGAAAAAACGGTATTTAAATTTGTGAATACCGGTATTACTAAAGTGTACAAATGGCTCAAAATACCGGTATTGCAATCCTTACTTTTTATGTTATCTGTAACTATGAATATTTGTGTTTTCTGATATGCGTACATACATATTTCTACTTCGATTGACAAATAGCTAATTCAGAGAATACGATGGTGTGCAAGTTTTTCGGAAAAATGCAATTACATTTTATTGATGTTTTTAAACAAATCGATTTTCTGTTTTGGAAATTCTTTTGATATTTTCTAACTGCTAGCATGCAATCAAGAATTCATTGTCTTACTCAAATGATGCAAGAATGTGTTTTTTGTTTTTCTTTGGATAAATTCGGTGTTTTTCAAGCAAAATTCTTTAAAAGTTATATGATTTTGCTCAATATTCACGTGAAAAACATGCGACTGTATTTCATTGACGCTTTTCCCTTTACAAATTTTTAATTAAATTTTTTTCTTTTTATTATTATTTATCGAAGGTGAATATTTATCTTTTTA
Organism: Caerostris extrusa; assembly: GCA_021605095.1. Classification (NCBI taxonomy): domain Eukaryota; kingdom Metazoa; phylum Arthropoda; class Arachnida; order Araneae; family Araneidae; genus Caerostris; species Caerostris extrusa. The sequence continues at coordinate 180,942 of BPLR01000672.1, forward strand.
TTTTTATCGGTTTAGGTTTTTATAATTTTTTTTTCTATGAAAGGAAAGGGGAAAAAGGGAATTCGGAACAAAAATTTTCCATTCTTCCTTTGTAACGAAAAAATTCCGAAAAAGTAATCGGCTGGTTCCCATTCTTAAAAGCGTGTTAATTAACTTTGATTTTGTAATTTTAAAGGTAGATATAACTTGAATACACAACCTGTTTCCGCAAGATTAATTTTTTAAAAAAAACGTTTCGTTTATAGCCTCGGCCTCATCAAGCTAAATCTAAAAATTCTCTAGATAAATGTATTCTCTAGAGAGAATATACAATGCGTGTATTTTTGATATTTTCAGCGTAAATATAAAAAAATGCAATCATAAATTTGAAAAGTTCGGACCTACGATACATGCCTATTATTAGATTCGTCTTAATTGCTGCAACATTCTCGTGTTGAGCCAAGGCCGTTTGTCTACAGGCAGGTTTAGATACGTTTAGTGCCTTAAAAATGGAAATATTTTAATTGTTCCACATGTTCAAAAAAAAAATTTTTTTTCCTTGAATCAGTTTGTGAATTTTTTTAACAAAATTTGGACAATGGAGATAAATATTAACATTGGAAATGAGACTGATTTATGTAAATAATACCTTAATAAAGCTCGTAACATATGTACGAAACAGCACAAATGTTTATAACTTTATTAAAAAAGAATACCACACTTTATTTCCAATAATAAGAGACTAAAACCTTCAATGAGTTGTTCTTAAAAAACTGGCTTGAAGTTGTGTATCGTTTGGGAAAAATTCAGGAACTCTTTTCGAGACAACTGGAACTGATGCGAGACTTTATGAGGGCCACCATTTTAATTACATTTTCGAAGAAAAATTTTCGAAAAAATAATAATGAAAAAGTTCTGTTGATTTTCCATTGCAAAAGCCACTATGAGCGGGAATATTAATTTGTATAAAGCTATCTTCAGCATTTTTAGATACTGATATAAAAGACTAGCTGAATAGGGAATCTGATTTCTGCGTCATTTTGAAACCCTGGAAGTGGTTTAGTAATACCTATAAATAAGAACGTGTTTGTTGCACGACTACAAACTGACGCCAACCATTGGTGAGTCAAGCCGAAAATTACACGTAGCATTGGCAGATTTTGCTCTAATATCTGCCTCATAAAGGTGGATCCTCAAATTTTTGTGGCCAAGTAGCTATCGCTCTGCCTTTTGGTACCACAGGCTTCAGCTTCGAATGCTCGCGGGGGCATAAATGTTTGTTAGTGTTTCGGAATCCACGTTAAACTGGAAGTCCCAGTCTAATTAGCCTAAAGTGTGCGAAAATAACAGTACAGCGACAAACCAAACCTCAAATTTTGTTTCTGTAACAAATCGCTGAAAAGAGGAACGCAAGTCAGGGGACAAGATACATATTTTCGCCAGTAAAACAAACCATTTCTTGAATATCTGCAAAAGTGTGTGTGGGTGGGAATGGAACCAGTATTGGTTTTCACAGGCAGATTTGATGTCTGGGATGTAAGGCATTCATTTTTGTCAAGAAATTGGTGTTATGGTTGTCTGTATGGCTTACACATTATTTGACATTGCCTACTAACGAATTGAAACTTCTACGAAAAAAAAATTTTTTTATAAAGCCCTTTTTTTTTTTTTTTCTTTTTTTTTTTTTTTTGTTACTTCTACAACTTTACACAATTTAAAGAACTCAAATAGCGCCAACTTTCTTGAAGTACAGAAAATTGTATGCAATTTTTTTTTTAATAACTAAGCAAATAAGATTCAATATTATTCAACAATGGGCACAAATAAATGTACTATTACCATTTAATTTTCCTTCTGTTATTAAACAAACTCTCTTTACTCTTAAAGAAGGTTACTCTTGTAAGTTCTTGACTTAAAAGGAGGATAATTTAGTATTTGTATGTGTAATTTTTTGATATAAATTTTCATCAGATTTTTTCACATAATGCTAATTTTTTATATCAAAAATGTTATGCAACAATGTGTATTTTTTCTTTCATTAAATTTAATGTGTAATAAAAAAAAACTTCAATATACATATTAATATCTTGAATAGGGGCCTGATGGCCAAGTAGGTAGCGCTCTGCTTTCAGTACCACAGGTTTCGGTTTGCGAATCGCGGCTGTTCCATGGATGTTTTGTAGTGGTTTAGAATCCACTTTAAACCGTAGGACCCGGTTTAATATGATCGTAGAGCGTTGCGGGTGGCAGTATTATTCGCGTCCATAGCATATCTTCAAACTACACTGACCCCCGGGTACTGCTAAATGAGTAACGTCGGGCCACCCTTGCTTATGGCATAAAGATAACTGTCTAAGTATTTTGCCAACTGCATTAGAAAAAAAAAGTATCTTTAATAATTTCTAAATTATGGTTTAATAGAAATTTAGTTTTTTTTTAATTGCTATATTATTCGATAACAATATAAATTGCAGCTAGAGTTGAAAATGTGAATCTATATGTTGTTGTGAATTTTGTTTGTTTGTTTGTGACTAATCCTCAATGTCCTGCAGGGCGGGGACGGACATCTCATGAGTGATCTACTCATGGATGGTGGGAAAAGGGGGGGCAGCTTCTGTTGTGATGTAGCACCCGTAGGTAGAGTCTGACTTTTGCTCCGTGACGCTCTTACAGTCATATGAAACCGGGACCTACGGCTTAAAGTGGAATCGAACCACTACAAACATCCATGGCACTGCCGGGACTCGAAACCTGTGGTACCGAGCGCCACAGCGCTAGCCACTCGACCATTCAGGCCCCGTGAATTTTGTAGTTATATTGGTGGGCAATTAAATTGATAGGTGATAGTGTGTGTGTTCACTATTTAAGGTCCTTCTTCCTACCTACTACTGAGAAACAAAAATAATACTGAAAATGATTCGAGAAACAACTGAAAAGTTTCCTTTGAGGTTAACATTTCTGTCATTTCCTTCCGCATAGACAAACTATTAATAATGCTGTCAACAGATAACAATAACGTTCACAAGATTCCTTGCCTTAAAAACACCCCCACCCAAGTGGACAGGAAAACTGTCATTCTTGGAGAACAATGCCAGAAATGTGCCAAACATACCAGAAATGTGATTCCTAGTGAGATTACTGTTTTAGAATAAGGAATTCCGACGTATCATCTATATTACCTTAATAATTCACCAAATGGGTATCATTGTCCATAAGTCCATTGGATAGACCATTGTCCACACTGTCCATTCACAAGTGTTGACAATCAATCGCGAACTAGATGATTCCGTATTGTTTAAAATAACAAAATGGTGGTATTGCTTATAAAAACAGGACATTTTATTGCATTGCTATAAATAAACTTGCACCAAGCTTGAAGATTGCCACAGTGATTCGATGTGTTTATTTTATAATGCTAATGCATTATCTAAGTTTATTTTGAAAAACGATAAACAATTTTTTGTAATTAGCGGACTACTATCGTTCAATTCGACTGTTCCCTGAACATTTAACGTAGTATTTTACTAAAACTTATTCAAAATCTTTTTATAAACATTTAATAGATCGACTACAGAAAATTGATTTTGTACGGATCTAATACAAAATTGAAAAAAAAAAGAAAGAAAAAAGAATTGTAGTTCATTGCCATAAAGAAATTTTTATATAGTTTGACTAGCGATTGTGCTGAAAATAAACATCCGTTTTAAAAGCGGACACGGACGTATTGATTACTTGTTAGAGGTGTCAGATATGCGCGGCGCCATTTGAAAGAAAAAAAGTTCCACGGTTATTGTCAGAATTTTTCATCTAATTTTTATTTATGTTCTAAAACTTTAGTTAAGTATAATAAAAAATAATTTTCATTTTTATTAAGAGCCCCCTCCGAAATTATTTATCTCCCCTATTGTACGCGACTTAATGGCCAATTGACTAGCGCTTTGGTCTTTGGTACCATAGGCTTCAGTTTCAATTCCTGCCGGTGGCATTTATGTTTGTGAGTGGTTTGCAATCCACGTTAAACAGTAGGTCACGGTCTAAATTAGCGTAAAGTGTACACAAAATTACCGTAGAGCCACAACTAAACCAAACTCGTATTCCATCATTCTGAATCGTCTGACTTGACCGCTTGCCAATTGACCACACAATCGGTCGTCGAACTATAATTGTTCATTTAAGTGAGACGGGCATAGACTGCCGTTTTTCCAGTTACCCACCGCATAATATTTCAATTTTACTTTCAAGAAATATTCATCATTCTTTTTAAAGATTTTCTGATTTTCAAAGACTTTATTTTCAGATTAACGAAAAACATGGAATATTGATTCAGCTTTAGTTGATTTTACTATTGCAAATATTTTAAATATCAGGAAAATATTTTTAGTAAATATTTTAAACATTTATTGTAAACCAGAAGATCAGATCCTTTATCAATAACGGTCTAGCCTAGATTGATGATCCTTATCTCTCTTTTTTTTTTTTAAAATTTCTGCGTCATTTATTGCCATAAGCATGTTCCATTTTAAAACTGCCCTAATGCGATTGTTGCCAGATTTTACGATGAAATTACACAAGTTTGCTAGAATCAACATATATTTGTGAAAATTTTTGACAAGCACTTTTGATGTTGGGTACTTAAAAATATCAGTTCACTAAAATACTTATTAATTTAACGTAATATTACACTTAAATTACTAATTTCTTTTTATTAAAATTTCTTTTCACTATTCATGAAGAAATGAAATAAATATTAATTTCAAAGGGTTTTTTATCCATAGAATATATGGATATTGTTTTGGAAGCAGGATTTATCAAGTCTTAGTTGACTTTAAGTTTTGTTTACATTTCTTTCACGAGCTTTTTTTTTATTGAATTATTTTCACGGGCTTTTTTTTTATTGAATTATTTTCACGGGCTTTTTTTTATTGAATTATTTTCACGGGCTTTTTATTGAATTACTTTCTCCGAGTGCTTTTTTTCATTGAATTACTTTCACGGTCTCTCTTTTTTTTTGAATTACTTTCACGAGTGTATTTTTTTCATTGAATTACTTTCACGAGCTCTTTTTTTATTGAATTACTTTTACGAGCTCTTTTTAATTAGTTTCACGAGAGTTTTTTTTAATTGAATTACTTTCATGGGCATTTTTTATTGAATCACTTTCACGGGCTTTTTTTTTTATTGAATTACTTTCACGGGTTTTTTTTATTGAATTACTTTTACGAGCTCTTTTAATTACTATCACGGGCTTTTTTGAATTATTTTCACGAGGGCTTTTTCTTTTTTATTGAATTACTTTTACGGAGATTGAGTTTTTTTTATTGAATTACTTTTACGAGTCTTTTAATTTCTTTCACTGAGATTTTTTTATTGAATTATTTTCACGTGGCTTTTTTTTATTGAATTATTTTCACGTGGCTTTTTTTTTTTTTTTTATTGAATTATTTTCACGGGCTTTTTTTTTCTATTGAATTATTTTCGAGCTCTTTTATTACGGACTTTTTTAATTGAATTACTTTCACGGGCTTTTTTATTGAATTACTTTTACGGACTTTTAATTACGAGTTCTTTTTTATTGAATTACTTTTACGAATTTTTAATTTCTTTCACGAGATTTTTTTAATTTAATTATTTTCACGGGCTTTTTTTTATTGAATTATTTTCACGGGCTTTTTTTTTTGAATTATTTTCACGAATTCTTTTTTTTGAATTATTTTCACGCTTTTTTTTTTAAATTATTTTTTCACGAATTCTTTTTTTTTATTGAATTATTTTCAAGCTTTTTTTTTTATTGAATTATTTTTTTATTGAATTATTTTTACGGGCTTTTTTTTATTGAATTATTTTCACGGGCTTTTTTTAATGATTACTTTCACGAGTGTTTTTTTTTTTTTAATTTTTACGAGATCTTTCTTTTTATTGAATTACTTTCACGAGGACTCTTTTGAATTATTTTCACGAGATTTTTTTATTGAATTATTTTCACGAGTTCTTTTTTTATTGAATTACTTTAACGGGTTTTTTTTATTGAAATTACTTTTTTTTTTAACTTATTTTTTTTTTTTTAATTGAATTACTTTCACGAGCTCCTTTTTCTATTGATTACTTTCAGGGGCTTTTTTAATTACTCTCACGAGATCTTTTTTTATTGAATTACTTTTACGATGTCTTTTAATTATTTTCACGAGATTTTTTTAATTGAATTATTTTCATGATTTTTTTTTATTGAATTACTTTATTTTTTTTTTAATTGAATTATTTTCGCGGGCTTTTTTATTGAATTACTTTCAGGGGCTTTTTTTATTGAATTACTTTCACGGGCTTTTTTTATTGAATTACTTTAACGATGTCTTTTTTTAATTTTTTTATTGAATTATTTTCACGGGCTTTTTTTTACTGAATTACTTTCACGGTATTTTTTTTTATTGAATTACTTTCACGGTATTTTTTTTACTGAATTACTGGCTTTTTCATTGTGAATTATTTTTTTTTTATTGAATTACTTTCACGGTATTTTTTTTTATTGAATTACTTTGACGGCCTTTTTTATTAAATTACTTTCACGAGATTTTTTTAAAATTACTTTTCTGGAGATTTTTGTATATAATATTTATTTAAAAATACTTCATTAATTATTAATTATTAATTCAGAAGTAAAAATTTAAATCAGATTAAAATTTAATTAGTAAAAATTAATTAAATCAGATTAAAATTTAATTCAGAAGTAAAAATTAATTAAATCAGAGTAAAATTTAATTCAGAAGTAAAAATTAATTAAATCAGATTAAAATTTAATTCAGAAGTAAAAATTAATTAAATCAGAGTAAAATTTAATTCAGAAGTAAAAATTAGTATAAAATTGTTTTAAAAGATCTTTTGAAAACAAAGGACAATCTTATTTCAAAGTGAAGAGATTTTTCAAGAAAAGAAAATAGTTTCAAATTCTATAGTTTCTTATATTTCAAGAATTCTTTCAAGATTTCTGTTAAGATTTTTGTTCTTGCATTAAATTCTGAATTTTAAGCGTTACTTGTGTATAGGCCCAGCTTGTTATAGTTTTTACATTTGACCAGGCCTTGACCAAGTTATAGTAAATTTAAGCTGCCAGCGTCTTACATAAATTGGGCATATGATGGAAAAGCTTTTTAAATATTGAAAGTCTTTAAGACCAGCTGACAGATATGTACGTTAAATTTTCTTTAAATTAAAACTATTATTACGGTTATTGGGCAAAAATTAATATACAAGATTTAAAAAATTAAAAATAAAGCTTAATGGGACAATTTTTTTTATTGCATAATTGTTTTATTTTTTTTACTTTTTCGCTCATAACAATATTATATATATAAATTAATTATATTATTATAATATTATGTATATAATATGTAATAAATTAAACGTAATTAGACAAGAATTCTTTTTCTCATTTAAAAAAAATTTGGCTCTGGAAAGGTTAATCAACTTTTAAATGTATATTAACGCATAAGTACATTCCAATGCGTAGTAAGAACATTCGTGTAAATTGGACTATGATAAGTGAATCGTAAACGTTTATGAGAGCTGTTTCCGTCTAATCTTCCGAAGCCTTTTCTCTCAGTCATGTTTCTTAACGAATAGTTTGCACATGCACGGCTTCCTCTAAGTTGCCCATAACATTCGAGCTATTTCGAAACTCTGATATGGAATAAAATTACCACGTAAAAAAAACATGTAAGCTTACATAACCATTTACATGTTTTTCATTTGCTTGCTTTTTAATAATTAATATAATATTGAAAAGGTCAATATTGGTTGAGGTTTTAAAAGATTTTTTCGTATGAATAGCATCTCGCATATATGTAATTTTATAATTTTTCAAACAAAAAATTCATAAATAAAAATAAAAATGGAACAATTTTCAAGAAAAAAAAATCATGCAGAGTGATAGTCTATTTTGCTGTTAATTTCTTATGATAATTATACATGTATTTATAATTAAATTCTTTTCTAAAATGTACTACAGAAATTTTAAGAGTAAAATCATAAAAACAGCTGCTATGGAGATTTGGCGTCAAAAATTCTTTTCGCCAAAGTCCGCCAAGCAACAAGTTGCGACTGTAAGTGAAGTGAATTGCAAACAATACAAGAAACTCGGGTTACCACATTTGAGTAGTCTGATTGGCCGAGTGTCTAACGCTTTGGCGCTCGGTGCCATAGGTTTCGGGTTCGAGTCCCGGTGGTGCCATGGATGGTTGTAGTGGTTCGGAATCCACTGTAAGCTGTAGGTCCCGGTCTCATATGTAGAACGTCATGGAGCCCAGACAGACTTCTCACCCACATCATTCTCAGACTGAATAGAGGCAACTCGGCTCTAGGCACAATGATGTGGTATAGTAATGGTTACCACATTTGGTGATTTATCACTTAGTTGGTGCCATACAAAAGTCGCCAAATCCCAACGGCCCCTATTTTGCGATTTGGCTATTTTATGTAATAAACAGAATATTTGCTTTCACCACTCTTTTTTAATATTTCTTTTAAAATATCAGCTAAACGATTGTATGGTTTATTTTAATTAAGATTGGTATTCCAAGTGAAAATCTAGATGTTTAATAGCAGAAAGTAAGGGTTTTTTTTTTTTTTATTTTAATGAATAAAGAAATAAATTCAACGTTGAATATAAAATTTATCAAGTTTTCTTTAATTTCATAACAGTATGAAATCTGTTTTAATCTGAATCTGTAAATGGTAATCTGGTTTAATCTGAAATCTGTAAATGGCATTAAACGAAAATATTTTTTCGATATTGCAGGTTTAATTTTTCAAAAAAAAAATTTATTGATTCTGAGATGATTAAATTAAAAAGATAGTCTGTAAAAGAAAATTTAAATTAATTTTTTTACATAACAAATAAGAACCGATTGGTATGTATCTGTGTGCTTATAATTGTAATATATGTTGTTGTCAAATGTGGTAACACGAGTTTCTTGTATTGTTTACACTTCACTTACAATTGCAACCAGTTACTTAGTGGACTTTGGCGAAAAGAATTTTTGACGCCAAATCCTAACGGCCCCTGTTCTTCGATTTTACCCATACAATTTTTGTATTACATTTTAGAAAAGAATTTAATAGAACTACAGAAGTGATTTGGATTTAATGATTCATATAATAGAAAAAGTGTATTTTAAATATTTCATTTCACTATAATTTCTAATTGTTTTTCTCTTTTTAAAATTTTTGTTAATTTCTTTTTATTTAATTCTAAGCTTTTTATATCAGTTTTAAATTTTCACTTGTATGTTAATATGAAGCAAACCCAAATCTCAGTTGAGAAAAATAATTACCTTACATATTTTTTACCTGGAAAGATTAAATTATATATTTAAACTTCTCTTGACATTAATTTCCTGAATTATTTCATATTTTTTTTTTATTTTAACTTTCCAAAATATAAAATATATTGGTTACTGGTGTCTTATACTGTTAGATGATATATCTGACGAGTACTTTGATTAAACTCGACGTTTATTTTGAAATTTAAATTAATTTGTAAGCATTGTCTATTGCAGTTCGAATTTCAAAAGTCTGACTCGGAGATGTTTGGAAATTGCAAAATATTTGCGCCAAAATCAGTATTTATATGCAACAAATTACAATAACAATTCAAGGATAAAATCTTCATCTTTTTTTTCTTAAAAAAAAAAAAAAGAAAAAAAAAGGGATTTGGGGTATGGCCGACTTTTTTTTATCTCTAAAAATGTTCCTTTCTCTGTAAGAATCTAGTTCTTATTTTTAAAGCACGTGTAATAAATTACAGTGACTCATATTACAAGATATAATTTGCTTCTTAATATGGATTTGTTTACAAGCAAAAATTTGAGAAACGTGAAGGATTTTCATAAAAAAAAAAAAAATAAAGATAAAATTTTTATAGACTTTATTAAATTGTAGATGTGGAAAAAATATTTTAACATCGATATATTTTTGAATTTATGAATATTTTTCTTTTCTCTTAAATATCGTGTTAAATTGTTGCAGAGCATGCTATTTTAAATTAAATACTTCTTGGGAAAATTGTGTATCGGTATGGTCGCGACCTAGTGAAAAATTATTTATTTTGGGGTTTTTTTGTTTGTTTGTCGCTCTACAGCCATATTGTGCACACTTTGAGCTAATTAGTATTTATTTTTAAATTTAAATAAGAGATTATACAGCTCAAATAATTTTTTAAGCTAATTAGTCATTAGTCTTCTGTAATAGTACTCTAATAAGTTGATTATGTAATCTCCATTTCATACAATCTGCAACTGGATCAGTCGTTGTCTTAATAGAGTACATAATTATATGGTATAATAAAAATTTCGAAATAGCTACAAAAACAAAATTAATATAGTTAAACCACACATTTTATATGATGAAAAAATCTAATTGTTTTAATAATGTTCATGAAATTGTCATATAGCTCTTTGTAAAATTCAATTCATTTAAGGAAAAATTACATGAAAATTTTTTTGTATATTATAGTTAACAGTCACGCTTCTTAATAAAGTTGTTACTTCTTTTTGTAATATGTATATCTCATTGGAGAAATTGTGTAATATCTTAGTGAGGATTCTTTTAAGCAATATACACGTGCATTTTGACGTAAGGTTTAACCCACTAACATATCAATTTCATAATTTTTCTTGTTCAGTTTTTGCTTCAAATTCATTAATAAGAATCATCCATCAATAATATATGCAGTGATTTTCTTCCGCTATTATTCAAAATTGATATCATAAATTATATAAAGTCAAAGAGCATTCATTGGCTAGGACACATATAGAGAATGGACGATAGCAGAGGCACAAAAAGATTTTCAAAGGGAAGTGTCGGGGGCCAAAAAGAAAAAAAAAAAAGATGACTTGATGAAGTTGAAAAGGATAAGAAGAACTTATAGGTCATAAATTGGAAAACCAAAGCTCGGGACAGATGACTTTGGAGTCGTATTGTTAGGGAGGCCATGGTCCAACATGGACTGTAGTGCCGGGGTGTTAGTTATTCCAAAATTGACAAAAAATATGCTCTGTATTTCTTTAGTTTAAATCAATAAATATTTTTTTATTTATGTAATTTTAATTGTTTTAAGAAATAAAATTGATATTTAAAGATTAATGTTTTATATTTAATTTATTTTCATCATCAGTAGATGTACAAGTGAAAGCTGATTAAAGTATAAAGGTAAAAAGGTGTGAAATGAATATAATAACTACACGTGGCATTTCAACACTGTTTAACTACGCGTGGAAATGTATTACAAATTAAATGCAGAACAGTAGTTTAGATCGTTTGATTAAAAGTAAAGGCCATGAAAACGCTGAGAGTAAAACGTGACTTGTTAAAATGTGAACTTGAAACGTTTAGGGCTTAACGGTTTTAGATCTTAGCTGTTACATGGAACACGTGAATCACGATATCTTAATCAGATCTGTAAAGTTTTTCAAAGTATCATCAATATGCTGCTGACATTATTCTTGTTACGACATACGCGTGAGTTTGCAATATTCAACTATTAGAATTTGAGGAAGTTGTGGTTAAAAGTAGCATTTGGAATAGTCCTCGACTTTTTGTATATCACTAGAGAAGAATCATAAATTTAAAAAAATCACTGATTTTCCGGTGACTATTGTCAATGTGACAAGGTGTGATTCTGACAAAATAGTATGGTGTTTTTTTCGGCACAATTGAAGTAAAAGTAGTCGGGTAATAGTTTTTTTGTAAAATGACTTTTTTATGCTGTCGTCACTATGATTTTGTAATAGGCTTTGATTTTGTAATAGGTAATAGCAGTGACTTTGACAATGGAATTTTCAAGGGGATTTTGTGAACTGCCGAAATAAAGTTGACAGAAATAACCAAAAAAAAAAAAAAAGAGACACAGCAACCATTATAAAAATTAAGAAAGCCACATGGAAGATGCATTAATTAGATTAATGCTATAGATGTGGATTTTCGTTTATTTGTTCTTAAATGGAAATCCATTTTGCAAATGAAATATTGTTTAGAATATTACTAGGAATTCCATTTATTTTTGATTTTGCTTCTATTTGTCATTTTTTCTGTAAGCCGTTTCTGATAACGATAAAAATGTAGAAAGTTTTTTTTTTTTCTCTGTGACATGAATCTCAAAATGCACTCTTTGTTATTGATTTTAAAAGTTTGTAATTTATAATCATTGTTCTGTACTGAAATATAAACTGTTAACTTTTAAAACAATCAATTCACCTTTTTTTCAGTTTTCCTTATCCCACTTTGTCAGATCGATAGCAACATTTTTAGACCAAGTCCATGAACCTATGAAGTCTCATGGAAGGAGGAGGGGGGGCAGCTTTTGTTGTGATGGAGCACTCGTAGGTAGAAATCTGACCAAAACTGTCTTCCGGGAGGACTTTTAGGGGGAACTTATCGTATGGTGGAAAACCCGAAAACTCCCACTAGGTAGTCCGACTTACAAGGCGAGATGCTGAACATCACAAACGCCATCATTTAGTGTCTACAAGAAAGCCGCAAGCAGATTGAGCCTCTGTCCTAATCTTCACCAGCGGCGCATGTTGTCACTGAGCCACGAGTCGGGAGTTTTTTCTGTATGATAAAAATTTAGGTTTTTTTTTTTTTTTGTCAAAAAATAAATTTTTTTCATAATAAAATAATCAATTTAAAAAAATCATTCATTTCAACAAATCATTTAAATAGATATAAATTATATTCATAAATATTAAACAAATACACTATTCGGATAATAAAATAAAACGGACGATTCTTAAATCGTTAGTTTAAAAGCCCAATTTTTCTATAATAAGTTTTCATAGGATTAAAAAAAAAAAAATTCTTTTTATCTAACGTATAACCAAAAATTAAATAATGAATGCAGAGAAAAAAAATTGTTCCCTTATTTTTATAGGTTCATAAAATATAATAAACTAAATTTAATAAAAAAAATTTTAAAGCTGTTAATTTTAATTTTGAAATGTCAAAAGAACAAATAGTTTCTAGTGATAGATTTAATAAACCTACTACTGCACGTGATAATAAAAGTGACAAACTGACTACTTTTATCTCATTATTTTTAACTTTCTTTAAGATAGTTATGAGAATTTAGGAAATATTTTAGGATGATTTCTTCCTGTTATTCTATGCACGTCTGAAAAAAGATTTACGCTTATAAATGGCGTTATTATAGTGTTATCATAAAATCATCAGTCAGGTGGAGAAAAATGATTTTTGGTTTGCATGTCTTCACTCCAATGTCGAAAATCATTAAATAGCATCTTATTATATGTTAAAAATTTACTATTTCCTTATAATTTAAAAGTTATTTTTTGTTTCCAACAGGTAATACGATATTTTGAAGGGTTTTTTATGCTAAATTTGAAAAATAATAACTTTTAAAGTCACGTTTATAATTAACTATAGAAATACAGCAAGAAAACGAATAAATATACAATTTATAGTATAAATCGTGATAAATAAGAATGCTTGTAACGTATTATTTAACTTCTTTTTGTTCGGAATTTTTTTTTTAAATTTTAGGAGGGTCCAAGTACATTTAATCACAGAAATATTTTAGAAAATTGATTAAAAAATATTTAAAAAAATTTTTTTATATATAATAAAGAAATGTACTTTTATAAGTGAGATGGTTAAAAAATAAAAACTTAAATAAAATAAAACTTAATTTAATAAAACTTACGATATTTAATCTATATCAGGTTTGATAAAAATTCAATTTTTAAATAATTTTCAACATGTTTATCTGATATTATTCATCTAATTCTGTTTTTCATTTTTTTCTAAAGTTTTAAATGTAAAGTGTGAAATATTTTTTTATAAAATTCTAACAAACATTATTCTATACGTTAATATAACATAAAATAAATTCGGGGTATTCTAAGTATAATTCATATTTTTAAAAATTATTTTACTTTTTATGAAATTGGATTTTGAAACACTATATTATATTTCGTCATGAATTTCAAAAGCAAACTTACTACTGAAACTCAAAAGGTTTAAGAAAATGTGTGATTTTTATGATGCATTACATTCGTTTGTAGCTTTTTGTTACACAAAAATTATTTAAACTGTAATTTAAAAATCATATATTTAATATTTCGGCCATACATTTTTCAGTCAGCTGCATATTACGTTATAACAAAAAAAAAAAAAAGGTTTTTTAATAAAATGTTTTTGAAAAAAAATACACTAATCAATTAAGAATAGATTTATTTTTATAAATTTATGGTTGTGAGTGAAAATTGACTTCGTCTGTAATAAAGGCAATGCAGGTCATATCGTTTAATGTTGTGAAATATTATTTATAATTTACAAATTTATTGTATGCCTAAAAGTGATTGGAAAAATAAACTTAAAAACTGAGAAAATAAGCAGCCTATATAAAATTTAAAATAAAAAATAATAAAACAAAAGGATAAAAAAAAAAATAAGAATAGTAATAAAACAAAAATTAAAAAATAAAAAATAAAAAGAATAAGATAAAAAATAAATAAAAAGAATAAAATAAAAAAAGAATAAAATAAAAATAAATAAAAAGAATAAAATAAAAAATAAATAAAAAGAATAAAATAAAAAATAAATAAAAAAGAATAAAATAAATAAAAGAATAATATAAAAAAATAAAAAAAAAGAATAATATAAAAATAAAAAAGAATAAAGTAAAAAATAAAGAATAAAATAAAAAAAAAAAAAAAAAAAAGAATAAAATTAAAAAAAAATTAAAATTTAAAAATAAAAAATAAAAATAAATACAGAAAATGAAATAAAAAAAAAAAAAATAGTAAAATAAAAATAAATAAAAGAATGAAATAAAAAAAAATAAAGAAGAAAGAATAAAATAAAAAAAAAAGAAAATAAAGAAGAAAAAAAAAAAGAAAAAGAATGAAATAATAAAAAAAAAAAAAAAGAGAATAAAAGAAAAAGAAAATAAAAAATAAAAAAATAAAAAATAAAAAAAAATACGATAACAAAAATAAAAAAAAAAGAATAAAATAAAAAAAAAATAGAAAACAAAAAATAAAAAAAAATAGAAAAGAATAAAAATAAAAAAAAATACATAAAAATAATAAAATAATAAATAATTGTTTCATAAAAAATAATTTTTTTTTTTAAGAATAAATATTTCTCATTTTTTAAAACATTCCATTTAAAAAGCATGATTATTACATAAAATATTTAAAAGTTTTCGTTTACTTGGATAGTAACTCTTAATAAATAAATATATATATATATATATATATATTTGCTTTGGCTTGCCTTTATTTATTAATTTTATTAATTAATTAATTTTTATTATTTTACTCATAAGTTATAACAAACTTCTTATTTTGAAATTTTCATTTCAAAATAATCTTGAAAATTGAAATTTGAATTAAAAAAATTTTTTAATATGCATTTCAAAAAATAATGAATATCTAGGCGTTATATGTTTTTTTTTTCTTTAAATTTTATGATCTGCATTATGCTTTATAAATAACAGAAACTTATATTAGCAGGGAATTAATATTAAATGAATGGAACAAAAAATAGTTAAATGGTTTAATTTACCATCGCGTAGATTTCAAGATTTATTAGAAAAATATCATAATTTATCGATATATGTTGGAAGGTACATCATAAAAATTAGAACCTGATATCACCCACTATTAATTGACTGCTTAAGGAGGCTTCAATCCTAAAAATATACAGACAATAATTCATCTTCGGGTGTTTTTTTATACAGGATCTATAATATTATTGTAAACTAATTGTAAAGAAAATTATGATGCAATTTCGACCATGTGTTCCCGTATCAAACTAGGGTTCATTACCCTCTAAGTTTTATTGAACTCCTCTTAATGAAGGTTCGAAATTGCTGAAGAATGTGTTCTATTGTTTTCTTACTCGTACGATGACAGATTTGACATTTTTTTCGTTGTAGTAGACCGTGGAAATCACAGTTTGTCATGTGTCAACCATGCTGGTATGTCGCTGTATAATATAACCGTTCGACTTTCCCGATGTTTCTACCGATCTTAAACTGTTTATTAAACAGGAGTCTCGAATATTTTGAAGAAATTCAAAACAGGAAATTAATCATTATAAAATTTTCTTAAATTCAAGGACTTGTAATAAATAAGGGCTTAAACTTGGGTGATTTTTAGCTGTATATTTTGGAAGCGGATATTTTCCACATTGAATTATTTTAATTAACGAGCTCCATTAAACCTTGAAACAATATCTCAGTTAATTATCTCATTAAATATTATAATTTAATCTAAATTCTATTTTTATTATTAAAATGAAGGGATTAGTAATAAACATTCCTGCACTTAATATGCACGTATTTATAATTAACATTAACTCATGTCCGACTCATAGGCTCAGTCGCAATGTGCGCCGCTGGAGCATTGGGGCGGAGGTTCCAAAACACGAGGAGACTGAATGGCGTTTGTGATGTTCAGCATCTTGCCTCGTGAGTCGGACTACCTGGCGGGAGTTTTCGGGTTTTTCTCCTCTGATACATAAATGCGGGGTAATTTCACCTAAAGTGCCCCCCGGCAAGATTCCTCCATAATATTTAAAAATATTAGGAAATATTTTAAATATTTTTCTGTAAAGAACATTATTTCAATATCCATAATATTTCGTATAGTCCGAATAGTGACTCAGTAGTAACGTGCGCCGCTGGTGAGCATTAGAGCCTTGTTCCATAAGCTGACATTAAGCATTAGAGCTAGGGGTTCAATAAGCTGGGGGCATTGTTGTACACACTGATTCAAAAGAGGAGTCTAGATGGCGTTTGTGATGTTCAGCATCTTGCTTCGTTTGTCGGACTACCTGGTGGGAGTACTCCCATACGATATGCAAATGTGGAATAGTTCTCCCAAAATGTCCTCCTGGAAGGCACTGCCCTCCTTCGAAGGAAGAAGTCTGCCGCGAAAGTCAAGTCAGACTTCTGCTAGCTACGGGTGCTCCATCACAACAGAAGCTGCCCCTCCCCAACTCCGTCCCTGAGTAGACTACTCATGGGATGCCCATCCCGCACTACACGACATTGAGGATTAAGCTCAACAATAACATATTATCTCGCACTTAGTTTAATTAAACTCTTAATTGTATTGATGTTGACCACAAAATATGACATTAATCTAAATCTGCTTTATATTATCTGAATTTTAAATTCAACAAAATAGTAAAGGATAATCAGTTTTATGTTAATTAAAAAAGAATTAAAAGAATAAAATTAAGAGCTCGAAATTTTTTTTTATTATAAAATACTGAGAAATACCGCAACTAACTCAATTATTTAAGGAATATGAATTTTATCACTGCCCATTTTGTCTTTGGAAGTTTTCACGCAAACTAATTATATAATAAACATGTAATAAGCGAGTATAAGAGTTATATAATAAACATGTTTTAATAATAAAAGTTTTCTTTATAAAAACCTCATTATGGCAGGAAATTTCGCTATAATATATTGAAATAAATTTCCTAGTAACTTTTATATTATATATTTATATTGTTTCTGAACCTCTTGTCAATTTACAACGTAATTTTGGCAATTGTGTATTTCAAGATCTGGTCGTAAGGTTCCTTCAACTTCAAAACCATCCCGTTAAAGAAAATAAAAGGCTTTTTAAGCACTTTTTATTTAAAATGTGGACACATTCGTTTCTCCACGAGGTTCAATATATTAAAACACCGTCCAGACGAGAAAGAGCCCCATTCGCGAACCCATTAAAAACCAGTTTGACAGAATCCCGACCAGAAAATCATGTCTCGACCTGTGTGTTTTTTCCGCACTTCAAAGTGACCCCCTCATTTACGACCAGCTGTCACTCACGGTCAGAGATAACGTAGGTTTTTTTTTCGCGATCAGACGGAAACGCTCTGAACGAAAGCCTCTTACCCCTTATTCACTCTCGTCTGGGCGGGCTTTTAGAGGGTTCAGATCTGAAACAAATTTCTTGAATTACACATGAAGCATATGAAATAATGTCGAAATCCCTTGGAGTGAAAAGCAATGTTGTAATTAATTGCACAGAAGGAAAATTTTCTATTATGCGCAGGTGCAGAATATCTTTAGCACATCTGCATTCGAATCAAATGAACTTGTGAGGGAAATGACCTCGACTCTTAATTTTCCTCGTCATCTCATAAATTGGTTTCACTTTTCTACAACTAGTAGAAAATCAAAAGTAATCGAGAGTAATTTTTGATGAGAGTAATTTTTGAGAGTTGATTGATGTATTTCCTGACAGTTTAATAAGTAGTTCAATTTTGGTATTGAATTTTCGTGGTAATTTTGTCAGAGAATATGCAATTTAGTAAAAGTAGTGCATTGGTATTTTATAAATGTAGATGTATTTTGATTTTCTTCAAACACTTATTTCTTAATATATATTTAATCTAATTTTTAAATTGTGTTTTTTATTCATTTATATTTATTTAATGGTATTAATTTGTTCAAATTCTTGAAACATTTTTATTTGTTCTGTCAGAATTTTTTTATTAGAAATCAAAAGTTGAGTTTCCATCAAGTACTAAAATCACACGACGTAGAACTTGAGCCAATCGAAAGCCTGATATTCTACTTATCCAAGCATTTGATTGGTTGAAGTTCTTCAACGTGACTTTATTGAGACCGGCAGAAGCCGAGCTTTATTTTTTTTAACAATAAACTTTTTCTGGTTAATTTACGAAATTTTTAGAATATTCCAAAATCATGGATATATCTTATTGGTATTCCCATGTCATGTGCTTAATCGTTACGTAAAATGTATTTGGGCATTTTTTGGCAATAATAACTGACTTTTCACATTCTGAATTTTTTTGCTAGTTTCTTTTATTTCTTTGAAATTGACCCCATGTTATTTTCCAAATGTGAAGCTTGAATGCTACGTAGATTAAAAAAATTAATCGAATAGGATTTATTCAGAAGTGAAGTATAACCGTTATTGAAGTTTTTTTTAAATAACCAAGGACAGTGTTGTTATAATATTCAATAAAATTTAACGCACTTAAATTTTTAACAATACATAACTGCGAATACATTTGCATGCCGGACTCGTGTTCAGTGATAACGTGCGCCGCTGATGAACATTAAGGATGAGGTTCAACTTTCTGTGGCTTTGTTGTAGACACTGTTTCAAAAACACGAGTAGACTCGGTGGCGTTTCGGATGTTCAGCATCTTGCCTCAGTGAATCAGACTACCTGTTGGGGTTTTCTCCCATACGATGCGCAAATGCGGGGTAGTTCTCTCTAAAATTCCTCCCGAAATTTATTATTTAGAATTAAGTTTACTGAGGTTAATTTGAATTTGAAAGATTTTTTTTTTTTTTTTTTTTTTTTTTTGCTAAATATTGTATAGATTTTGCAGAAAATTGACAAGGCTGCCAAGTTAGACGGATTTATAGTAGCATACTGAGCCAGAAATAAATTTTCGGAAGGGTTTTTAACAATAATTATAATTTTTAATCATTAAAATTTTAGATTACATATCAAAAGCAAAATTAGTTGAAAAAATTCCGCACTAATTAATTTTTTTTTTCTTTCAAAAGAGATTTTCTCCGCATGTTTCTGAATCGCACCCCTAACAAATAATCGTTTCGTCGATTTCCGCTTTTAAAATGGATGTTTACCTTTCCATACAATCAAGGATGGCTTGATGGCCAATCAGCTAGCTCTCTGGCCTTGTTTCCATCGGCTTCAAGTTCGAATCCTGGGGATGGTATGGATGTTTGTTAATGCTTTGGAATCCAAATTAAACAATAGGTTCCGGTCTAATTAGCATAAAGTGTGCAAAAAATGACAGTAGAACGACAAACCAAATCTTATACAATCAATGAACGAACTACAAGGGTTCTGAAGGTAGAACATTATCTTCCTGCAAACTTTTTAGGGATAACTGCCATAAAAATTGCGCCTAGTAATATAAGAATAAAAATTTTCTGTTGCGAACTAAAAAGTTTGAATTGCTCATAAGTTGTAAAAACAAATGCAGTAAAAGATTTTCCAAACTTTGGCAGGATTGCAGTCGCCTACTACTTTTCTAACAGAACTTTCAACGCAGGTTAATACCCTTATATCTTATTGCTCCATCAAACCAAAAATCAGTATCCTGTATATCATTTGAACGGTTTTTTTTAAAGAACCAGAAATTGCAACCTTCCATATTTCCTATATAATTCGGTGCGAGTCATACCTTAAAGGATTAGGCACCCTTTATCTAAGATATTCAGAAACTATCTGTCTTACAGTTAAAGTTTCGACTTGTGCAGAACCATCCATTAAGAGTGTGAGCGCGCGCTCTCCCGTTCCCCGTGGCTGGGCAAACAGAAGAAGCAAGGTCTCGTGGGCTCAAAGAATCAGCTGAGTCATGATTCTTCTCTCCTCGGATTATGATTCCTCGTCACGGTTCAGAACGCCGGAGACGTGACTCCCAGGCGCGTTTGAACTTGACCCGATTGATGGAGAAAGTTGATCGGAATTTTCAACCCCTAGTATCCGTTGCTTCAGAGCTCTGGTGAAGGTTAGAATGTGCTTCACTATTAATGTGGACTATAATAGTCCACATTAAAAGTGTATCCCTTCCGCATAGGAAGAAATTGAATATTGATCTTTATTATTGAAGCCTTCTGTTCTACAAAATAAGCCTTCAATGAACCTTATGTTCTACATAATGAGCCTTATGTTCTATATATAAAGCCTTGAATGAGCCTTATGTTCTACATAATAAGCCTTGAAATCCTTATACTCTATATAATCCATGAATGAGCCTTATGTTCTATATAATCCATGAATGAGCCTTATGTTCTATATAATCCATGAATGAGCCTTTATGTTCTATAACATGAAATCTATGAATGAGCCTTATACTCTATATAATACGAATGAGCCTTATGCTCTATGTTATCCATGAATGAGTCTTATACTATGCATAATTTATGAGCCTTATTCTCTATAAATCCATGAATGAGCCTTTTGTTCTACATAATAAACCATGATTAGCCTATTGTTCTACATAATAAGCCATGAATGAGCCCATGATTATGTTCTGCATAAGGCTTTGTTTAAAGGTTTGTTTTCTGATGACTTACGGGTGTAACTGGATGATATTTGCATTTAATATAATATATCATTATGTAGCGATCGGATAAAATAAATATTGTTCAACCACCGATTGTGTGGGAAGATAAACAATCGTTTTAAAAACTGAAAAAATATATTACGAATCTATTACTTTTTAGATATGCTATTCAGATACACGTTGCGCAAAGCAGTTTTGAAAGAAGTTCAATAGTTATTGTGAAATTTTTTTTTAATTTTTCTTTTTGATATTATGTAATTTAAAATTTTGATTCTCAAAAATTAAAGTTATTTTTATTGTAATAATTAAAATCACTCGAAATTATCTAAACTTTGTTTAAACTTTTTTGCCAACTTTCACACAATCGCTAGTTGAACTGTACCAATGCCAAGAATTGTGTTAATGATGCTGTAAGGGGAATGTGACATCCGTTATAAAATGTCTGCGGAGAGGTAAGGCTGGTATTTTAAATATCACTCCATATTAGTACTTTTGTTTCCAAAAAGATTCTATTTCCAATAAGTTATTCATGTACCAAACTGGGAAATTTGTATTTCCGGTGTTTAGTTTGGCGCATATGTATTTTTATAGTTTGATAAACTATTTGTTAGATTATAGTTACTATTAGTTCGCTAATAGCTTAATTAACTATTAGTTTCTAAGGGATGAATTTCGTCCGATTTTTTGCTTACGTATTTTACATTAAAATTATGTTAAACGGAAGAAGCGTTTATGCCTTGAAAACATTATTTACTAAGTAAAGAATTCTAAGAATCTACAACAAAAAAATACAAGAAAATTGTTAAAAGAATGAATTTCAATTTAAACATATTTCTGGAAATACTATAATTTTTTTCAACCACTTAATGTTAAATTGTAAACCATTAAATTTTTAATTTTTTTCAAACGCTAAATTTAGAATCAAATTAACAGTGGATATCCTTGAATACGAACATGAATTAAGAATTTTTACGAGTTCGACAATCTTTGCAATGTCGCAATTTATTACCTTGGATGATATAATTCTGTTTTATCTATCTCAAATAAAAATGTCCGCTTATCTATCTTTTATAATTTAAATTTACGAGCTCATCTTGTAGTCCGGACTTATTTTGTGATCTGTTCAGCTGGTCATTAAAATTAATCTCTTGCGAATTTGTCGCCATTTTTTTTTTAATTACATTAAATAACATTTAGCATCCTCCGTTCTTGAAGATGATCATGAACTTTCTTTTATTTCTTTTTAATTTGAAAAGTAAAAATATTTGGGTCGAAGATTCAGCTTGAGTTAAAGTAAACTCGCAACCCACCACGGATGCTAATCTGCGTTTTCTCTTTTTATGGACGTGGGTTGCTTTACTTTCGACCATTCAAATCGAAGCCACTCCAGAGAATGTAGGTCTAGGTTGTTCATTCAACTTTGTCTACCTGCAGGGCTCTGCGGTTGAACTTCTAAAGGAGAAAAGTTTTCATCTACATATTTCCTTTGTTTACAATGTAGGCAAATAATGAAGGATTTGATCAGGAACTTCTTTCGACTTGCTGTTTCATTAATAACCTATTAATCAAACATGTGTTAATGAATTTCTGATGTTTGTAAACCATTCGGTCTTCAAGTATATAATACATCTGAATAAATGCATATTTCCAATTTAAATCACTGTTTTTGAATATCTTCAATGCCTGTTAGTAAAAATGAGAGTTCTTAATGTTACTACTGTGCCCTAAAGGTAAAACCAATTTTCAATTTAAAATTACCGGGTCTTGTGGAATTTCAATTTTTTTAGGTTACCAGCACTGTCCTTGACATCTGTGTGAAATTTAACGTCAAAATATTGATTAGTGTTGGAGTGACGATTGGTTTTGTGAGATGCTAAAACTGATTCCGCCGAATTTTGAAATGTCTCTTCAGTCGACTAAAAACTGTGTCCCCCGGAGTGGTCTTTTGAGTTTAGGGAATAGCCAGAAGTATCACAATGCTAAATCAGGGGAATACGGTGGTTGTGGAACGACATGGGTTTCATTTTTGGCGAAACGTTCACGAAGAATCAATGTAGTGTGAGCAGACGCATTCAGTGTTTTCGGTACCAATCAAGATTTGACACGTTTGAGGTCCAAAACATCTGTTAAAATAGAATTTTGAAATTCCAATGTCATCAGCAAGGTCTCTAATTGTAAATTGACGATTTGCAAGCACCAAATCTTAAATTTTTTTGGACGTGAGCTTCGTCGGTTGAGGTTGGTAGTCGACCAAGAGGCTCTTCGTCTTCAACACGTTCTCTGAACTGTTTTTTACAACTTCTAAGCATTTCTTTCCGATACAGGAATGCTCACCGAATGCCTTCTGCAACATTCTGCACTTTTCTGCAAACAAAATTTAACTCAAGTTCTTGCCCAATTAATTCTGACATTCCGAAAATCGCCGGAATCAGTTTTTGCATCTCACAAAACCAAGCGTAACTCAAACGCAGATGAATATTTTGACGTCGAATTTCACACAGATGTCAAGGACAGTGCCACCAAAGTAAAAAAGAAAAAAAAATTGAAATTCCATAATTCCAGGGAATTTTAAATTGAAAATTGTTCTTACTTTTTAGACAAAGTAGTATAAACAAATTATCTATTATACACATGGAAACAGAATGGTTTACAAACATCTGAACAGATACATATTTCATTAATTAAGATCGCTTTATTTGATTATCTTTAATACGCAGTTAATAAAAATATGAGCTCGTAAGACTGCATTTTATTATTGTCAGTAAAACATAATTTTATTAGCAGTACTGTAAAAATGTGAGCATAAAATTTTATCTTAAATTCATATTTTAGATATCACTTTATTTTTTTTAAATATGACTGTTGAGTTTTTAATTTTATTCCTACACCAGTTGTTTAGCTGATAGTTGAATTTTTATAATGTTCAATTTTATACAATTTAGATTACAAATGATAATGCGAAACCTGTAATGAGCAGTCCATATGATTAATAAAAGGATGCGTTCCGATATATATGTGTTTCATCTTTATTTCTGTTAAATATAAATACACTGAATTGGATATAAAAAAAGAAACAGTAATTTAAAAATTATTGAAATTAATTAATTCAATACTCCAGTGCAACTTACCTTTACAGCTCAGGATAGAGGTTAAAGGTTTATAGACGACCAAGGTACTCCTTCAACTCTGGCCATTGGTGCCACAGGCATTAGGTTTGAATACTGATGGTGGCATGGATTTTGTGAGTGGTTCAGAATCCACGTTAAACTGTATATCCATAAAATGACTGTAGTGTGCATAAAATGACCGTAGAGCGACAAACCAAACCTTCAACATACAAGGAGGAGGAAGCATGGTTATAAATTTTATCGGAAAAAAATGAATGCACATTGGTGTGACGTTTTATCTTAATATTCTAGAAAGGTTTCAATTATTACAGCAATTTTATTTTTTCATTATTCTTTATTGCATTTGACTGATCAGGTTCTCATTGTTCTACTGGGTAACGTTGAATTTGTTACAAAACCCATCTTATATTTCGAATAATGACAAAATCTGCTTGACATTAATGAAAATTCGTGCTGTCTTAAGTTTAATTAGCAATAAATATGTGTTAATAATTTGTAACAGATGTGTATTTTAATATCTCAAAACAGCTTGCATGTAAATACGTATTTACACATATGTATTTTTATAGCATAAGTGTCAAATATTCATGCATGGTAGAATATTATGACATTAATGAAAATACAAAAAATTTAATTAACTTCTTTGGTGGTTTTTTTTTTATAATTTGTTTGGTTTTTAGTGATGGACTTTTTGAGAGTTCATTATATTCCTTAAAATTCTTTCTAAATTATTCGTATTTGAGTGCTGAATTTATTCTGTTTGTATTGAGTCCTATATATTTGTGTTAAACTTTAGGAATTTATCTGGTAGATTAAAGTCGTTTCTATTTTAATAAAACAAATTATCTGCTCTCAAGATTACTGGATACGTTTATCTTTGTTTTACTTTTGATATGATTGAGGTACGTAAATGATATGGAAGCTTAAATATGATAATAATTTGCTTTATTATTATTGTTGCTATTTATTCCTTCCTACACTTTTTATATATTGCTATATATTGCATCTATTCAAAACGTACTTTATTCAAAAGTGTTTATATAAATTGAAGGTGAAAGCACAGCTGAATTCTGAAAGCATAAATATTTTTTTTTTTTTTTTTAATTTAAATGAATTTAGCATATTCTATTTGTGAATGTTCAAAAATTTTATTATATTTTTTAATTAAGAGTTTTCATTGTTTCTAAATTAACAAACCGAATATTTTTAAATCTTATAAAAACATATCAATCTAATTAGCTAAGTGCATCATTTTACAATCATGACAAAAACGTTAGAGGCACCTTTTAAAAATGCTTTTGCTGCGAAATTGCTTAACTATAAAAGACCTTGTTTAAATTTTCTGTACTAAGTAATAAGTAAACAGATTTTGATATATGGTAATGCTTCAGTTTTCGTGGAAGCATCAATTACTATGGGTACGTTAGATATTCATCAATTACAGTCTTTCATGTTTGTGTTATTCGCTTCTCCTACAGGAACATCCATAACAGGAGTGACTTTTTATTGCTGATGTAATTTTCATCTTAAAGAGTTACTGGATTAAGATCTGGAGTCTGTGGTGGTTTAAAGTTATCCGTATTATTATTAATATCATCGAATATTTTATAAATTAATGAAACAAATGCTTTCAGAGTTCTGCTGATGGTGGCTATCTTTCTTTCTTGGAACTTGCTTGGGGGGTCAAATTAGTTATCGACTCCTCTTGGAGAAAGGCCTCATGGTATTGATAGGTGGTATGATTGTAACCGTCCTAGTGCTGTTTTAATTCGGGCGGCCAATTGATCCGATCAGATGGCTCTTGCTTGGCTCTGCAGTGATCATCTTCGTATTCAGCGTCATGTCTCGGGCCTTAAGGTTTAGCCTCTTTGCCTGAATGTAGCTTGACTCAAGCCACTCCTGCCCATATCTTAACTTGCATTGGTTGTCAGGAGAGCCAACTGTGCTCAAGTATTTTAGAGGTTTTTCATTGTTTGAGAAAACACAGATTCATGGACTTGGTCTAGATGTTGTTGTCGACCAAGTGAGATAAGAAACAAAAACTAAAAAAAAAATTAATGATCCCAATGTTTCTACAAATAAATGAAGTAATATAAACTACTCATTTCACACTTACAAATAAAGATTTTCCATAAAAAACTGGCCTTTGTACTATAAAACTCCAAACTCGTTTCCAAATGAGCACCTAGTAGGTAACGATTCAAAATATTTAGAAATCAAAAAACATCGAATTCGCTGTACGACTAGGTACGGCTGTAGACTAGACTCTGGGCCATTCTCATATAGGCATCAACATTTTTTCTAATTCAATATCACTTTGGCACACCCATGAATTAAGTATGATTTCTAACCATTTTATCTGTAACGGTTGTTATCGCTGATTCACTGCTTGAAGGAATGTTTACTTTCCGTATTTAAATTATTTTTCTTTTTAAAAAAATACTCTTTGCAAAAATTTATCGGTTATCTTGGAAACACTCCGAACAAATAAACGAGTATAAGACAGAAGAGGCAGACATGCATTTTACTCAAGCAAGACATCATAAAGTTGCACACTCGGCTGAATCTGTTACATGAAATTATTTAAGAGATATTGTGAAAAGTAATCTTAAAAATCTGTGGCATTTTTCACTTGTAGTCGAAATGCCATCCAGAGGAATAAATATCAATCTAATAAAAATTTCTAGACATTGCTTGTCCTTTCCAGTTTCAAGTAGTACTCAGACGTCTTTCATGGAATACTTGAAATATTTTCAATTGATAAACGATGCACTGTCTTAAGCTTTATTATAATTAAAGATAACCAATTTTATTCATTAGAATTAATACTTAAAATTTTATTATTTTACTTCATTGTCAATATTATGAAGGGAAATGACTAATGTTATTATCATTTAATTTTTTATTTATTATTAAAATAAAGGAATTGCGTTCTCTATATTAAGCTATAGTGGAATCATAGAATTAAAAGTAGAATAAATAGAATAGAAAATAGAATAATATATACAAAAATAGAATAGAATAGGTAATAGAATAGAATTGAATAATTAATATAATAGAACAGAATATAGAATAGTATAGAATAATTAATAGAATAGAATAGTATAGAATAATTAATAGAATAGTTAATAGAATAGAACAGCTTGTACGCCGCAGGCGCCCCCTGACCCCATCACACTAGGTGACGCTACAGTGGTTTTGATACACACCTACGGAGTAAGTAATAGAACAGCTTAGAATAATTTATAGAATAGAATAGCATAAAATAATTAATAGAAGAGAAAATAGAATAATAGATAATAGAACAAAATAATAGATGATAGAATAGAACAATTTTATAGAAAAATGAATTATAAATATTTAATTTCTTTCCTTTTGTGGGAGACTGGCTTTCATTTATTTCGTTTTTTATTATTTACCTTTATCTTTATATTATTTTTTATATTATAACGATTTTTTTTTATTTTTTTTATTCTAGGGATGTACAAACTTTTAAACGCTTATAATTGTAACTAGACCGCAAACCTCATGAAAAAAATTATTTATTATATAACTTTCGTAAAAAATAGAAAGTGTGAAAAAGAATTTTGAGGAAAAACCAATTTGTGCTTAATTGTTTTATCATATCGTTACAGTGATCTGACGCCAAATTTTTAAGTCTTCACACTAGCCTTTAAAATATCTGCAGCTAAAAATGTACTTGATGACATATTAGTAGTCAGTATCGCGGATTTAGGCATAAATTTGGAAAACAGCAACATTTTGGAAAACAAGTAGAGTTGAGGGAGGTCATGATAGAATTTCGTATTGCATTAACAGATTAAAATATTTCCGGGTGTTTCCTTTCATACTTCATTAAAATCCAAAATAATTAACCATATAAAAACTATCTATGTTCTATGATAAAAAAAAAACCTACATGTTTTAAAATTAGTATCTCAGTTGAAAATAATTAAAATGAAATTTAAGGAGCCACGTGTTAAGCGAAATTCTTTAAATGTCATACGGTAGGAAATGACACATTCATTTGTATCTACAATTCCAGTTGGAATATTAACAGAAGTATCTCGACATTCTATCTAAATTCCTTGATGCGAAATCGTCTTCGTAAGCTCAAAAGTCAATTCGCTTACGTTTGCAACTTAATTGGCAGGATTTGCAAACAAGTGCTGGTAATCCTCCTTCAGGGTGTGTAACATTATCCTCTGATAGTATGTAGAAATTTCTTTTAAATTGTTAACACCTGTAAGTCATTACATAATTTTTTTATCTATTTTGTCACACTATTATTATTATTATTATAATACCTTCGTCACGGACTTAGTTTGGATTTAACTATAATGCGAGATGCAAGCAAAATACACGTGAAACCACAGGAAATATTTTTTTATGTGAAAGCAGTAACATAAAAAGTTCAACTGTAAGAAATGTAGTTATAGATGGAAAGAAACCAATGACTTAGATTTTTTTCTGAATATTATTTATATGTTTTTCAGAGATCATTCGTCATTGGAGTGACATAGCCACAGCAATTGCAGCGCTATCCAGGATATAGTACTGGAGGAGGGGAGGTTTTTGTGACTATAACTAATTATGTCTCTGCAATTTGGAATGAACTTCAATCAGTTATCACGTGGATGATTGGCAGCTTCTAAATCAAGGGATTCAAACACAGTGGCATAATAAGGGGAAGAAGGAAAGTTTGGGAGAGGGGCTTTTTAATTACAATGAAAAATTGTTTTACTGTTTAAGAAGTAAATTTTAAATTACGTAATATTAAAAAAATTAGATGAATAACTATTAAACTTTTTCTTTCAAAATTGCTTTGTCCCATGTATATTTGACTAACACCTAATAAGTAGTCAACTTGTCCGTTTCCTCCTTTAAACCGAATGTTTGCTTTTCCTCTAAATAAATTATAAACAGTAGCGGCATTCGTACAATGTTCACGCTGCTCCTGGAGTTGAATGAATGGACTTTATAGATTAATAGTACGTCCCCCCTCCCCCCACCATTAATACTTACTTTAGGTTAAATTTTTGTTTGTCGGTCTTGGGTTTTCGAACTGAACTACTCCTGCATACTATATGGAGTACTATATACTATACTCTGTATACTACTCTAAGGGTATATACTAACTCCTGTATATACTACTATGTAGAGTATACTGTATACCACTATGTGGAGTATATACTGTATACTACTCTGTGGAGTATATACTGTATACTACTCTGTGGAGTATATACTGTATACTACTCTGTGGAGTATATACTGTATACTACTCTGTGGAGTATATACTGTATACTACTCTTGTGGATATACTTTACTCCTGTATACTACTCTGTGGAGTATATACTTTTTACTCCTTTATATACTACTCTATGGATTATATGCTTTTTTACTCCTTTATACTACTCTATGGGTATACTTTGCTCCTGTATACTACTCTCTATGGAGTATATACTTTATACTACTCTGTGGAGTATATACTTTTTACTCCTTTTATACTACTCTATGGAGTATATACTTTACTCCTGTATACTACTCTATGGAGTATATGCTTTACTCCTTTATACTACTCTATGGAGTATATACTTTACTCCTGTATACTACTCTATGGAGTATATACTTTTACACCTGTATACTACTCTATGTTATATGCTTTACTCCTGTACTATTCTAAGAGTATATACTTTACTCCTGAATACTACTCTATGGAGTATATACTTTTACACCTGTATACTACTCTATGGAGTATATGCTTTACTCTACTGTATACTGCTCTATGGGTATATACTTTGCTCCTTTATACTACTCTATGGGGTATATACTTTACTCTTGTATACTACTCTATGGAGTATACCTTACTCTTGTATACTACTCTATGGAGTATATACTTTACTCTTCTTGTATACCACTCTATGGTAGTATATACTTTTAATCTGTATGCTACTCTATGGGTATATACTTTACTCTGTATACTATTCTATGGAGTATATATGCTTTACTCCTTTATACCACTCTATGGAGTATATACTTTACTCTTGTATACTACTCTATGGGTATATACTTTTACTCTTGTATACTACTCTATGGAGTATATACTTTTAATCCTGTATACTACTCTATGGGTATATACTTTAATCCTGTATACTACTCTATGGAGTATATACTTTACTCCTGTATACTATTCTATGGAGTATATACTTTACTCTTGGAGGAGTAGTATATGAAATATATATATTACTCTTCTAAATCTCTTAAACAAGATATTAGGTGACCCCATACTAATTAGAAATCTATAAAAGAAATATGGTTGTTAAAGCACGCTGTGTAAAATTGTTTGTTTTTTTTTCTGAATTTATACAGCATTTTCGTTTGAATCTAAGTAAAATGAGGTGTTTTTTTCACTCGTATACTAAGTTAGTCTTGAAACATAGCTGAGTAATTTTATTGAGTAATTAAATAATGCGTAATTTAGCAACCTATATTCTAGGGTTAACAGATTTTGTAAATTTCAATTGCTCTAACTTGGAAGAGCCAATTTTTTATTTATTTCAAATTTTAATCATTGATATCTTAAATCGTGAGGTAGATATTTTTAGAAATAATCATTCTGGATAGTATTTCCTTTTATCTTCCATGCGATATTTATTTTTAATATAAATAATAAGAATGAGTATTATTATAAGACAGATAATGAAGATAACCTAGACCATAAATTTACTACCATAAAATAAATTTTCTTTTAAAAATAATGGTGGAATCTTTGTACAAATTTTTGCGTGTGTTAGCAAATTTATGAAAGTTCAGTTAGAATACTTATCTTTCTTCAGTTATTAGATAAAAATTAAGTAAATTATTGGCTATTATGCGTTATCTCGTTAGTTTTTAAACATTTACTTTCACAATAACTACTCCTTTCCGGTTTTTATTATTATTGAATTTCTTCAAACTGCTTGAAAATTTTTTAAATTGATTGTTTGATTCAAATTAATTTATGGAGATCAAATTCTGATATTGTATTTTTTGTATTTTTTAAGAAAATAAAAGGTAAAATAGCTGCTTTATCATTATATTTGCAATATTCACGAGTTCTCCCAGACAGGAAAGCAGCCTGATGGCCAATTGGCCAGCGCTCTGGCCGTTGGTACCACAGGCCAAAAGACAGTTGGCATGCGGTGGAAAGATATTGGTATTTGGTACCACATCCATGCCACCGCCAGGATTCGAACCTTCTAGTGGCATGGATGTTTGTTAGTGGCTCGGAATCCACGTTAAACTGTAGGTCTGTCTAATTAGCCTAAAGTG